>JAVFBW010167111.1:0-11343 GCA_034783835.1 Mopalia ciliata
AAATTCGTCGAAATAAGATAAATGGAATTAGATCATACATTCAAACATGTGTAAAATGATCTGAACGGGCCTTAGGGCTATGAACAGGAATGCCTATAAAGCTGTTTAATGAGCTAATTGGCCGTGATTCTCAAACAAAGTACAGACCATCAGGTATATAAGCGAGTAGCATGTTGTGGCTCCGGCAATCGCGGAGGTGGTTTTTACGAGGTTTCCTACCGGTTTTCCATCGTAATATGGCTGTGTACAGTGTGAAGATGATAATCCGTCGCCATATAAGTGAAATACCCTTGAGGACGACGTTAAACACCAATCAAACAAACAAAAAACAAACAAACAAAGTACATCGTTTTCAATGCATCGTATGTAGTGATTGATTAATCTATTGATTGGTGTTTTACGCCGTGATTAAGTGTATTTCACTCATATAAGGGGGATGTGTTACAATAATATTTGACATTAGCACAATCAAGATGTGAAGTGTCTCCATAATCTTCGGAAGTGAATCTTATATGACCACGTGCCAGCCCAATGGGTGAAGGAAACCACTCTCGACACCACTGGCAAGAAACAAAGACAAGACGGGATAAATACATGACGCAACACAGACACCACAAACATATCGGCTTCCTGTTCCCCTTTAGCTCTGAGAGCACTAGGGCAACATTAATCTCCCTCCAACCACCAGCCAAGATGGCTGGAGGTTTGGGATAGAGATTAATGTTGTCTTGGTGGTCTTGAAGTTAAAGAGCAACATGAAGACCTTCCTTTAGAGGTGTTGTATTTCGGCCTGTGATTATCCTGTATTGACCTGTCTTGTCTTTGTTTACGGTGTTGGTTTCCTTCATCCATTGTATGACACACCGTCATGTGAGTGAAATAACCTAAAGTACAGCGTTAAACCCCAAACGAACAACTCAATATATCGTTTAACAGGCTACGTAAGAACGATTCTACCACTAGTATTATGTACAGTGGCTCTATAGCTGGCTGTTCGATTATCGACAGGTTAATGTGCCGGCAGAATTTATCAGTCGCTCCAGTTATAGTCCTACAGTTATAGATTCGCATTAAATGATCAGCGCTTAACATGTGAATAACTCGTCACTAGATCATCTAAACATTCCAAGTGACACAGTGGGTTATAATGTTCACTTCCAACCCAGACAAAAAATGAAGAACTAAAAGGGACACCTTAAAGGAGACACGCTATTGATTTGAGTGTACACATCATAAACCGTTTCCTATTTCTTCGAAAACCTATACGAAAACCAGATGAGAAAAATATTCTTTGACGAAGTCATACCTATTTTTGACTAAAACCAAAAGTGGTAATTACTCGCGAGGCCTTCAACTTATAAGGAAGCGAAGCCCTTTTTTTGTTCTCAAATTGCGATTTTTTTTGGTCTCGCATTTCGTCACAACTGCCTTTGAGGACGACGATGCTGAACGGTTTAAAATAGAATTCTAATTAACTGTATGACTATATTTGAAGTGAAGACTGTTCTAACTGCCTTTCACTATATCATCGCCTCATGCTTAAAATGGCAGCTGTGGGTTGCCGAATAGTAATAGATTGTCTATCATATAGAGCAACAAAAAAAAGGAGAAAGAATTTGGGCTCAAATATCTTAATGCAGAATCAGAATTATATGCGCTCTTCGTACTTTTTTGCCAAGATCTTTCAATACAAAGTGTAATAATCACACTTTTTTAATTGAATATAACTGTTTTCGGAAACTCTTGGATTAGAAAATTGATCCATCCCGTTTGCATTATGCTTGTGAGGTCTCTTTTGGTTTGTACTTTCAAAGCTTTTTATGACTGACCTGTCGGGCTATGATGAATGAACTTTGTATAGATTTTTGTTTCTTAACTTTGGTCTTTACCAGCGACCACGAGGGAATTAGATAACATTTTTTACGAAAAAAGTCATTGGGAAACTGAATTCATTGCTTTTTATTTTTCTCCTTAAAGCCTGATTTAAGGCTTTGAAGATGGATGCCAGTAAGGTTTGTTTACATATCAATGAGACACGTGTCTTCTGTCAAAGACAGTTCAGTTTTTGTTTGATGTCATGTCTAAAAACGTTGTGTCTTGATGTTTAAATACGCCCCGTCTTTAGTGGATGATGCCAGTGATCAGCATTCGTGTCAATAAAGAGTTTTGCATCAATATACCAGACTGCAAAACAGTTTGCCAGTGCTGTTGAATATGACAATCATATGACAAAGAGGTACGCATTACATTACGTCAACTTCCGGGGAGTCATTAATGCCAATGTAAGATTATTATAATTAACATCTAGTCAACAGTATGGTTTACCAATAATTAGTGCGGCTCCTATTATGTTTAATTGTGATATATTTTAACCTGAAGTTGATAATACTGGATATAAATCAAATACATTGTGATTAACTTGATTGTTTGGGGTATTTTTGATTACATTAAGACGTGTCATTTAGACCGCACGGGGCCCTGGGGGTGTCTTATATTAAAGCTATTTTTTCTTGATAGGACTCCAAAAAGTTTATACTTCCCTACAGACCCTACAATGTCTGGCGATGTCGCCCTTTACATGCTTGAATTGCTGATTGCACGATTGGCGAAATTATAAAGAGCACTAGCAATCCATGTGATTTATAATAATATCGATTTTATTCGTGTTGCGGACAAATTCTAAGCAATAGGATCTATTTCACAGAATGGGAACGGTCAACACTGAGATGCTCCACTCGTACTCTACTAGCTAGGACATCTGAGTTCAGTCAAACTAATGGATAGCGGCGCCTGGATTAATCGGCGCAAATAACTGTAACAGAAAAAATACATTAGAAAGGGGTGGTCTAATTCTTCCTGTCCGCTGGTGTCCTTGAGGGCACATCAATCAAAATACAGGTTTTTGGGTCTAGTGATCAAAGGTTGTTCATTTTTATTGATTCGAGGACGAACTGCATTGTAGAATCGGGTTAACTCGTCCCAAGTGGTGATGTCTGATAGCCACACAAATGAAGACAAGAAAGGACACACAATCCCCAATATTGTCAGCAGGTCTTCAAACTGTTTGACGGCTATAGATAGAAGCTAGACACTTACACACCAGAAATGGCCACCATTTTTGCCAACTTTCAATGTTTATTATCAGGGAGACAGTTTGAACAGGGATTTAGGAAATATGCTATAACTTAACGCTGGTAGGAAGTGTCTGAAACGGTATGTTTCTGAACCAAAAATCCTCTTCGGATAGGAGCCAAAAAAATGTTGATTTCTCACACCCAATGGCTGAACATTTCTTTCTTACTGATCATTCGATTAAATATCATTTTGAAATAATTTTGACGATTGAAAAATGCAAAGTTTTCCATCTGAAGAGGAAACTTAACAGAAACTCTGGTAAAGAAGAGCTTATTGTACATAAACTCTTCAAACGCTATATCCACTCGGTCTCAATCAGGGACCAGGTAAATGGTCGAATAAAAACAAAGTTTTGCTTGTATTCCAATATGACCAACTTCTCACCCGATTTTATCTTAAATGTTTGTTCCTTTTGATCTATACCCATTATAACATACTGGAGAAACAACAATCTAGAGGATATTTTGGTTAAGCAGAAACCTCTCTCTGTATAAGACAACTTAGAACTCTATCTCCTTTATAGTGGACATATTCATTAGTTAATTTCACTATCTTGAAACGCCAGTTTGCAGGTCGATATATTGTAAACCCATGTCAAATATTTTGTTTGCTTCATATTAATCACATATCTTCTACACCATGTGCATGGTCATTATCTTCTCTCGAGATGTATCTAGGTTACCCATAACAATTGAGATAATGATCTGTTTAGAAAATTGCATCTGGGAGTTTATCTATAACATGCACAGATCGGTCTTGGTTCATTGATATACATCCATGTGCCATTTTAATCCATATTTAGTCATATTCGCTTGTTTTGTTTGTTTGTTTGATAGGGGTTTAAAGTCCTACTCAAGGATATTTCACTTATATGACGACGTGCCAGCCCAATGGGTGAAGGAAACCACCCTCGACACCACTTGCAACACACAAAGACAGGACGGGACAAAAACAGGCAGACAAAAACATGAAGCAATTCAGACAACACCAACAGATCGGCTTCCTGTCCCCCTTTAGCTCGGAGAGCACCAGGGCAACATGAAGCTCCCTCAAACCGCCCGCAGTAATATTCGCTACTTTAAAAAAAAATCGACAAAATGTTGTTTTATATTTATAAATAGTATAAATTGTGTACGGAGCGTTTTTGTGATAATTTATCTTATGTGAATAATTTTGTATTTCTTTTTGGTTTCTGTCGATCGCTTCTACTGGCAACTGTAGTGTCTCACAACAGATGATAATAACAAAGCATGCTTATTACTTTGCGGTGTTGTATAATAACTGTTTTCATGTATCGTTATTATTTTGTTCTCTTTTTGCAATGTTGATGCAATCAGTGTAGCAAATTTTTTCTTGAGACTTATTCATCACTTATCTTCTAAAGCAATACTAGATATGTATTATCTTCTAAGCTCTAATCTTCTAAGCGCTAATCACTTTTCAGTTCTTTAACTGGATACCTAATAATATAATTGTTTGTTCTATAATCTGTTCTATATTAAGTTATCAATTACATCTTCTCGATAACATTACCGTATCGATTATTTATAAGCTGCACTGTAAAGTTAATGGTACCAGAAAAAGGTGATGTAAACTTTTTCTCTAATATCAAGCACTTGCCCTTCTTTTACTTTTTAAAACCATCTGAGCGAAGTAGGTGGCAATATTCAGATTAGTTAGAAGACATTTCGGTTTATCCCTAAAGTGTGTCTGATTAATTGATTGGTATTTAGCGCCTTGCTTTAATATATTTCACTTATATGAAAGCGGTGTATCCAAAAGCTATCGGTACATAAACAGTAACAAGCGATAGCAAGTCTTTTGCTAAGTTAGAAAAATAAATGTTCTTCCAGTGCTAAGTAAAGCGGCATATCTTTGCTTGTGACGTGCTGTCCTAAGTCAGGGGGTAAACTGTGTTCTACCGTCCTAAATTAAATCCCGTTCTGCCGATGATATATATATATCCCATTGTGCCAAATAAAGTTCAAATGAAACTTTGTCCTCTACCATCAAATACCTAAATGTTCCTCGCAGTTACATGGGGATACTTTCTAACCTGTTGCCTGTTATTCTGCCGGCAGCTCTGTCCTTTGATTATTGATTCCGTTCACATATTTTCTGTAGAACAAGATCATTAACTAATTGTGAAATTAATGGCATGGTAGTATTATTAAACCGTACGATAGGAACAATTTTGTTTTATATCAATAACTGAGGATATTTTTTCTATTTTGAAATTTGTTTGTGTCTTACGTTTTTCAATGTTTTGATCCACATGGAAATTGGGTGTCAAAGAATGCTAAATATTCAGAGCACACAATGCGACACATTATCCGAAATTGAATGTGTAAATCATCACTTTAGCAGTGCAATAATATTTTTATCGGTGTCTCAAAACTCTGGTGATCTCTGCCAAAAAATGTACACACTGTTTTCTCAGTTTCTTTTATTGGGGTTTTATGACGTACTTCTTTTGGCCAATCTAACCGGTGATGAAAGCCATTGCATTTAACAACGATAAGGCGCAACAGATCAATTTCGTTTTGCCCCGTAGTGCTCTAGAAAAAATGACTTCTAAAGGAAGAAAAATATATTACTGATTAAAATGTGCTTGGTATATTGATTAATTAGTGTTTTTCATGTCATTGCACTTTAATCATCAATTGCCATGGTGTCACTTGGAAGATGTAACATCTCTTATAGCATGCTACGACTGTTCGTGAAGTCCTCAGTTTGCATATCAACAGATAGGCAAAAAGAGACCTGTCTCATCTTGTCTTGGATACCAGTGAGCGTTCGCCATGTCCCGCGAAATTGCCTCTATGAAAAGCACTATATGGAAACCCTTTTTGTTGAGAAATCCGTTAATATTTCTGACAGCCATGTCGCCTGAAAACGACCCACACGAACAGATGCAATGTTAACGGCTCATTAGCTTTACTATTCTACTTTCACTGAGCCTAGTTCTTGTGCCATTTATTAGTCGCAACGCATAACCGAATACTTTAAAATCGATATTATTGTTTAAGCGTATCAACCGAACTCAACTTGATGTCTCTTTTAATCGGGTATAGTATCAACTTCGACGAAACAACGCTTTGTTTATTGTTAACAAACTATCAACCAGAAAGAATGTCCAATTATTAACGGTTATAAGGAACCGATAACTTGAGTCTGATACTTGAAAGATCCAGAACTCTTTACATACATGTATAAACATTCTATAGACGATTACGGACTATGTCCTGTTGTTGTTTTTCATTTTGTTTTGCACGCCTCCGACATGTCCTATTTAAAATTGGACACTATCAACACGTTATTTTGAATTTGTTTATATACACCTGATGGTCTGCACAGGGCAAGTGTATTATGTTCACATACTACTTTGATTGCGCGCAAAATGACTCGACTGCATGCATATCCTATGTTTTGCTGCTTTATAAGGTATTACCTAACTAACCTGAATAAGTATACTCTTTTGTAATCTTAATTTCATTCTCTGGGCAAGTTGATTATAGATATGTATGTTGAATAAGGAACACTTCAACCGATGTTCGTGTTCGTAGCTTTTCACAACGATAGTGTATCGGTAATTTCGGTGGAATGAATTTTACAGTTGGGCGATTGTCAAGCGATATGATGAATAAGGTTCTCGTGTGAGTCACACTTTGCAACTGAATTCAATCGACCTTGATATCTAGGGCCTCTTAATGAAAATATGGACCATACTTCATTCGATTGTCGAAGTCTCTCTCAAATGGATGTGCTTGCTTATGTTTATATTCTTATTAATAAAGTTGCTTATAGACATTGTGTTAATCATGTTAGTCAAAAAGTGGTTAAGAAAAATTAAAATAAAACTCAACAAGAATAAAGAATTTAAAATATTTCTTATCAAGGTATAATCAGATGTATTTGTAGAAAACATTAACATAATTCATCCATCAATTTCTATATCCTATGGAATTCAGCCACAATCCAATTGTCAAGTTGAAATGTTTAAGGATTTTTAACAGGAATTTAGCCACATTACTGCTGCTGGACATTTGCCTAGATTAAGCATACCTAATAATCATGTACTGATAATTTTCGCGGAATGAGTTTTACACGTTCGTAATTGTCCTATTTATCATTCTCTCTTACCCTAAAGCGTTTGGTGGGTGAGGTTCTTTTGGAGTCAAAAAGTTCCTGAGGCTAAATCGTTTTTATTTCTGGTCAGACTTATTTCCCTTGTTGGTAATATGCTGAACAAATCGATCACAAGTCGCTACTGTTTAGACCTCTCGGATGGAATTTGACATTGTCAACGGACCAGAAATACGTACTCTTTAAACCCTGTAAAACTAAAATAAAGGGCTTATTGGATAATTATTTGACAGTAGACCAATTCAATTAAGCATGATTTCCCCTGTTTTTATGGTCCGTTTAAATTTATTGCTATTTCACCGATAGTAAGGAAATATGGCGACTGCGTCAGAGCAGGAAATTTTCCTGAAGAGAAAGCAACAAATGACATTATATCAGTATGTATATGCATAGCTTGCGACGTTGTTTACAATTAGTATTTACAAAACGTTGGATTTTTTTGTGATAGGGTATCTGATGTATATTCTGCTTTATTTCATTTGATTAACGTAAAATTATTAGCCTTATATGGTAGAATCTTAATTTACATTTCTGTCTACCTCACATATTTGTCTCAAATGTGTCAATCTTGAAGAAATTGTTTTCAAGGTGGTTTAAGTTTCTGGACAGTTACATATTTATTCCTTTAGATCTAATAATGCTAAAGATTATCCGAAAAATGATTAAGTCAATCATCCGCCAATAATGCAAGAAGACGTTTAACCACCCCTCAATGATGTACGAATAAACGACAATAAAATTGCACCTTATTAAATCTATTATATCCCAACAGTCAATGGGTATTTAACGGGAATGAGGTTTTGTCAAGAGAGATTTCAGAGTTTAAAACTGTCAATCATCATGTTAAAATCCTGATTCATAAAGTGCTTAAAGTCGAAGTTTTTCGAATACGGTTTTTATTAGTTTAAATTTGTCCTTTGCATATGGAGATCATGAAATGTATAAAACACAAAAGGTCAACATCGGTGTAGAGGGTGCAAAATCGGGGTGCTGGAGGTGGGGAGGCGCAATAAACATTTACAATTCATCTGGCACGTAAAACAAAAAATATCATATGACACAGAATATATTCACTGTTTTTATAACTTCATTTGACAGGAATAGTTAGGCATTCCATTTTCATCTACATCGTCATGAGGTGGGAAAAACAAATCAGACAGCGGTGTTTAAATATCAATCTTACGTTAAATACGGAACAGTTCTACTTTGCTAGTATTGAAAAATGTACATCTTTCTTATTTGAAATGGGGGTAGAATTTCTACACTAGTTTTATTAATCAAACTTCACTATTAAAAATGTTTACTAGCATAAATGCAATACATGTATATATATGTATATAAATATATTAAAACAATTTAAATGATGACAAAAAAAGAAGAAAAACAAGTGAGACGAATACAACAGGGTAGAGGTAACTTTAGAATAACGGGAATGAATTGTTGGTTGGTGATTTACTCTGAAACAATGAGATATAAAATTGCATTATTCCCAATTGACGTTTGGTACTGCCTATATAAGCTAACATGTAGCAGCTGATTTAAACAAATGGTATGCGGCGATTGGAGCGATTAGATAAAAACAACTCCACAGATAACTAAAACTGTCAAATTATATTGGTTAGTATCGGTGCGATTTGGCCCTTACTGTTGAAGTCAGCAATCCGGTTTGATTGCCTATAGTCGACATATAATATAACAATTTTGTTGCTAGTTTTCGTGGAATGGCTGAGAATTCTCAGCTTCATTGTGACGCTCTTGCCTCAACGTGTCTTGGCGGTTGACGTTCTTTTGGAGTCAAAAACACCAAGAAGCTAAATCATATGATTCCTGTCCACTGAGTTTGTTACTGTTTGTAAATGTTTGTTGTTGGTGATATCGGGAACGAATCGAGTGCAGTCGGAACTGTGGTAATATCAGTGGCAGAGTTGGGACATGTTTTCCAGCTCAAGGAGTCCAGATAAAATGAATATTGCATTAAATATAATAATTTCAATTCGACATCCTTTATTTCTGTCATTGTGTTCCGTTAACATAAACAAAAAATCACTTCGCGTTGATATCATCACACGTATAGTTGTGTATATATATGACACGGCAAAAGCATCCAGTTTCTCTGACGTCCTTATTTCTGTTATATAACAAAGACCGCGCGTTAAATAAAAACAAATAGTGCCGATGCCCGCACAGAAGTGAAGTCAGAGTGAGGCTGTGGTAGAGAATGGGATGTTTTATGTATATATTCGCTAAGCTTAAACGTCTTACAAGAGAATATATATTGACATGTTTATCATTGAATTATTTGATTTTTTCAATTATTTTATTTCTGCAACGGTTGAAAATTTTGTATCAGTCTTTAGACTTGTTTATTCCCCTAGCTGCTTGGTTAGATTCAATTCCATGCAACTTTGTTTTAGGCTTATTCAATTTCTGCCATGGTCATATTTTACCTTAAAGCCCATCTAGATCTGAATGGATCACTTGTGAAGATTGGCCTCCTCGACGTTATTAACCTTTCAACTTCAAGGCAGCTATGTATCTGTTTCAAGAGATCAAAAGTGCTAGCAAATAAACAAAAATTGATTTTGTACATCATTAATTGAATAATACAATACGACCTTAACCCGCGTATCAATGGTTTGGGAGAATATCTATGCCTGAGCACATGTACTTTATTACATCTGAGATATCCCCACAGTCATTGTGATTTAAACTCAGTCAATAAAACAATGAAGTATATGGTTGTACTACTAGAGAAAACAAAGTTACTGTCACTTATCCCATCAACAGTGATATGCATGGATTTAACTTATCAAAAACCATAATGCCTCTTTTCTTCTAAGTCGATAAGTTTAATACAAATGTAGCGATAATCCGGGTAATATTGGTGCTAAAAGGGATTAAATTCGGGTTTCTTGCAGTTGTAGCCCAATCGGTAATAGAGTACTGGGTTCGAATCCCAGTGGAGGAAAGCGACATGTTTTTCCCTAAGATAAAATATTTACGTTGAAACGTTTCACTATTAATACTCTATTATAATACTGTTTTAGTGTTGTAGCTTTTGATAAAGCTTAATGAGCAAATTTGAATTGCTTAACAATCAGCAATAGTTCGTTCATTGAACTTGTGCTATTTAAAATGTCAGTTTTCCCATCATGGTTGACCACTTAAGCTATACTCATTGGTTGATTAGCAAAATATTCTCTTTGATTGGTTTGCTGGAATCCGGTTACTAAATCAACATGGCTGTCCTATCATCAAGAAACGAACCAACTGAAAACTGATACAATATTAACAGCTGATTAACTAGAATATTTTTATATGACTAAGCTGTGTTGGCAATTCATTAACCCTAACTCATGAAAGGACATTTTTATCCGTAAAATATTTGAAATTATTCATTGCTGACAAGTTATTTCTTTACTTTTGTCCTTTCTAGTGTTGCGTCGTGTATCCCACATGTTTCTCACACCTGAGACCGATAAACATAATCTACAGATAACAACTGACTTTTTACTAAAGCTCCTGTGTTTAGTAGTCTCTTATAGGCCTAACGCACCTTGATTTTGTTTTGCTTTTTTTTTTTGCCTGATGGACACTAAAGCGGATAATGGGTTTGAATTTGGAGACATGGGTGCTCGCGGTTATCTATATAAAGCAAAACACCACGATGCTTTATTAGTAATTTCCTTGGAATGAGTTTTTCAGTCGGGGTAATTGAAAACTTCTCACCCCACCTTATTCTTGAGCGCTGTGGTGAATGACGTTGTTGTGGGAGTCAATTTACCCGGGGGCTAGTTTCGTTGGCTCAGTTAGAAGGCGGGTTCGTTGGGTGCAGCTTGCCAATAGAATGTTGTCGACACATTTATTATCAACAAATCACATTAATATAATAAATTATTATCCAATGTTGATTAAAGATTGTGCTGATCGATTTATCTAAATATCCTATTCTTCGGAATTGACGATGTGTCTAACTGAATTAAAGATATCTGTACACTAATTACAAATGCTTCTTCTTTCTTTCAGCGGGATCTTGTCGATTTATTCCTTAGTAAGACATGA
>JAVFBW010167122.1:0-11343 GCA_034783835.1 Mopalia ciliata
CACAAACAAATCTGCTTCCCGTTTATACCCTTTAGCTCTGGGAACACCAGGGCAACGGAAAGCAACCTCTTTTCTTGGCTCTTACGATTGACCGAGGAAGCCGAGGGAGTATTCTGCAGGGCCATGGCCTCACGGGGCGTTATTGTTACGCTACTAGATGACAAGTCTGCCAGCCTACAATTATATGATTCAGTTAACTTTTTAACAGCTTTATCCTCTTATTTTCGCTTGTCTTTCTGTAAGTAAACTCTAAACCAATAACACTGGATCCGATTTAATTTTTTTCCTATTCTTTTTATTCAAAAGTTGTACACAATGTGCCATCAATTAAACACAAAGAGGGTAATATCGACATCAAAGCTTACGGCTATTTGAATGGCTCGAAGAATGACGTGAATTTAAATCTATGTTAACCATCTAAACCATAGCCTTTCACAAATTTTAATTTTTCAATGGTCGAGTTAATGTCCATGTTTAAGAAAGTCTTGTTAAATTAAGGTATTGAATAACATTTTCATTCACCTCTTTTAAAATAAAAAAAATATTAAACAACGAATAGCCTCAATTACGTGTATGCAAACTATTGAAATCATTTCCAAATGTTGCGTACAGTGGAAGCGTATTTAAAGGTATTTCAGATCTGCATACACGTGGGATCATATGCAACCAATAACAAGTGACGACCGAAATCGTAAAATAACATTAATTTACAATTCATGAGCGCACAAATATCCTATAACCTGGTAATCTTGAGTTGTTCTAATAGTTCAAGTTTAAAATAAAGAATTCAATTTGACAGATCTCAATGTCTGTCGATTTCAGTCTATCGCCAATTTAGAAATCTTGTCCGAAAACACATGGCTATCTCCATTGCACCCCAGTATCTTATCTAGTTTTCGCTAGTTATCTCCCTTTTAACCCATTCCAAAAACGTATGTTTAACAGACTAATTTCGATTGGTCAGGTCAATAAGGGACCCAAGAAACATACCATTGGCTATGGTATTCGATTGACAATTATACAGCTTCAAGCGATAGGCGGTCGTGCCCATTGTCCATGTCACCCCAAGTGACTTACAGATTTAAATGAATGTAATATAACTTTTTTTTACTTACAAAGAGTTAACTTTCAGACTATTCTATAGCCATAAATAGCGGTTCATTTGTCTTCTAGCATAAATTTCTCTATACGAAGAGTTATACCCCCTTGTACTCTCGTCTTTCGTGTCGTTTCGTCGGATTCTCTGATCAGCCTCTTATTATTAGGGCCAAATAATTCGACGGAACAGCACCATGGATTCGTTTCTACTTAAAATCAGCGGATAGAAAAGGGTTAGACTAAGGAGCCGTGTTTGTGAAGGATCAATCCCAATGCAGGCAAAATTCGATAGATCTCTATATGGATATTTGCCCGTGAGGGAGAGGGTGGGCCATGGCCCTGCGGAATACTTCTTCGGCTTCCTTGGTCGATCGTAAGAGGCGAGAAAAGAGGTTGCTTTCTGTTGCCCTGGTGTTCGCATAGCTAAAGGGTAACGGGAAGCAGATTTGTTGGTGATGTTCTATATTTGTGTCCGTCGTCATATAAGTGAAATACCCGTGATTACGACGTTAAACACCAATCAAACAAACAAACTTATGTATATGGCTAAACTTATTAAGGCCTATTTAGAAACATGTCTGGGAGTTTACCTAAAGCAAGAGGTGGCGAGTTATTAGTTTTAATTACTCGATATCCTTGTACCAGTGTAATTACTTTTTTCAGACATATTGACTACACTGTAAAAATGTTTGTATATTTACAGCATTGCTATCTGTAGTTTCATCGTTAATAATTTACACCAATTAAAACTATATTCACGGTTTGTTGTTGTAAATTTACAAAACGTTGTTGTAGAATAACAATTCAATAAAACAATAGCTTTGTGTATGTGAGATTTAAAACCAAAATGGTGTTAAATTAAAAAACAAAAAAACACGTGAATTTCGTGAATTTCGTTAGACACAAATTTGTGGCAGGACTCTTCCGATTGTCAGGAGTCAGAAGTTGGCTTATTATGGAAAGTGAGCAATTCGTTCCATGGCGCTATCAGTCAGCCAACAGATCAGGTAAAATGAATCTTCAATAAATCTAAGCCTTCACAAAATAACTTGCCAAACCAGGAATTACGACCTGATGATGTTTGAATGAAAAACTATTCTTCACTAAACACATATTGCCGTATTTGTAGAGCATTAGGCGGCTTTAACTGGTCCAATACAATAGGTGGTTTGATTGATTGGTGTAAAGTTTGATATAGATGCCAAATACTGAAGCAAACGAACCTTTGAATTGTATTATTCGCGACCAGACACTGTGGAAACAAATCCCATTCTGATTACAAATCAAGACTTTTTGTCTTATCTTTTATTTCATTTACATTCGCTGAACATCAAATTACCTCGCTAATGGCTTTCAGATCACAGAGGCGGACACTATCTAGCTGTTTCTTCTTCCTCACATTCAATAAAATAATGTGATGTATGTGTGTTGGTGTTTTCTTTATAAAAAAAATCCCACGCATATCCTTAGAAAACATTCACTGTTTCAATCCAATGTATGTTTAATACTTTATTTAATTCGAAAAATGTAATAAAGCGGATGTTTTAAACTAAAATCTCCCAAAAAATATTTCTAACACGAGAAAAACAGTTTTATTAGTCATAAGGTATTACCGGAATAGGCAAATGCAATTTCTCCCTTACTTAACGAAACAGGCGACGCTTTTCGGATTCCCATTCCTTTATTGAAAGCAAATATAGCGCTGCATTTCTTTTTTTGTAGTGTTGACAAGCATAGATAGAGATAAAAAAAGCAGAAGACAAATGGGATGAAGAAAAGTAACGAAGGTCACAATGTAAACAAACCGATATTGGAATATTAAGAAAAAGAATAAAACAAATCAACAAATAAAACGAACAGATGTTCGAAAACAGCCGTTGAAAAAATTAATTATACCCTATACTAGTAAATTAATTACTGTATATGTTGTATGTAGAATGAGAAGTGTATTCATGGAAAAAATATTACAGAAACACATGTTCGTTTGTACGAGGTTTTGATGTGCGTTTGGAGAACCACTAAACCCTGGTACTGTAATAATCATAGGAAGTAAAGTTACTGCAAAACTGTATCTAGATATTTTAAATAGCACAGAAACACTTTTTACCACATGTGTCTCTAAACTAAACTTGTGTTAAGGCTTTTGTTCCAAATATGGAAGCCTTCACAGAGTCCTCAATGTCGTGTCCCTTAACGGCGAACTCAGAACATAATCAGGTCACTGCATATCTTAGCTACATACTCTATATGTTGCTAGGATGAAGTATAACTGAAGTAAATTGAACAGCTCAAATGATAACGGATCGTTGTTATTTAAAACAAATCGAAATACACAGTTTAGGGACGCACTTAAAAATGTAGAACCTTTTAGAATGTTGATGAATCGCTCTCAGGTGTGGAATAGAGTAATGGTGAACATCTGTCAAGTGTGGAATAGAGTGTTGATCAATCAGGTGCGGAATAGAGTGCTGATGAACCGCTCTCAGGTGTGGAATAAAGTGTTGATGAACTGGTCAAGTGTGGAATAGAGTGTTGATGAACCGCTCTGAGGTGTGGAATAAAGTGTTGATGAACTGTTGTTAAGTGTGGAATAGAGTGTTGATGAACCGCCCTCAGAAGCGGAAAAGGGTTTTGATGAATAAAGCGTTGCTGAAACGCTCTCTTTTTGAAAAGAGTGTTGATGAACCTCTCTTGGTTGACCTCGGGTACGGAATAGTGTTCATGAACTGCTCTCATTTGACTTCAGGCGTGGAATAGAATGTTGATGAACCACTCTTGGTTGACCTCAGGTGGGACATTGAGTGATGATAAACCGCTCTTAGTTAACCTTATTGGTGTTTATGAACCGCTGTCAGATGTGGAATAGTGTGTTGATGAATCGCCCTCTAGAGTGGCATAGTGTTGATGAAACGCTCTAAAGAGTTTAATTGAATTTTGATGAATCACTCTAAGGTGTGGAATAGTGTTGATGAACCGATGTGAGTTGAGGAATAGAGCGTAGATGCACCGTTTTCTGGTGTAGAATAGTGTTGATAAACCGCTGTCGGGTGTGGAATAGAGCTCCGTTGACCTCCGGTAAAACACGTGGTGAATAGCACCGTATTTAAGTGAAATTCATTTGAGTACGACGCTGAATCCTAACCGAAATCAACCACACAGCCAATCATATTCATAATCATATTTTTTTTACAGGTGTGTTGGGATAGTTCCGCGTCTGTTTAGTTTCATTAATTGGACCGAACAATATGCTAGGATTGTTAATGCAAATATACTTAACTCGTCTATGAAGAAAATCAAGTTCGGATTGGACATTAAGCTATCTTTACGGCTCACATAATACGGAAGACATTTGACTCAGCACGCTTTACCTTCGCTCCAGATGAGGTATTAAGAAACACAGTCAGGCTAAGCAACTAGATAAAGGGTGGATAAAAAAGCGAATGTTTGATTAACGATACAATGTAGGTCTTTCCTATTTCATCGGTTGCTTTGGAGAGCTTAATTAGCAGATTTGGCGGCTTGTGGCCGTGCCTTAGTGGCAGCGGGTGCGCTTCCTAATCTTACTCCAGTTTACCGTTCACAGAATCGAGTCCGTCTGTCAACCATCAGGTATATGAGTGAGTCACACGATTTCACTCCGTTTAACCCCAATTAATCAAACAAAGCAGCTTTGGCTGTATTAAATATTCTGACTTTTGTATACATAGAACGCTATTCAGCATATTGCAATAAGTCATGTACATTTACACCTACATTTAGCAGGCTATATGTGTCGATGTAGTTCAATATCGTATTCAAGAGTATTTCACTTGAATGTAGACTTTGTACTATCGGTATTTTATATAAAAAATAGAACCCAGAAAAGACCCACTCTGCAGTCAAGTGAAAATTTCGCTTATGTATGCTATGTTTACCGGCAGTTACAGGACGTAGGTGTTAACACTTTTGACAAAACCTGTTCGATTATCGAATATATTTTAGAAAGCAACAATGTAAACCTTTCCCTTTAAAATGAACTGTCCCTATACTGGAACAAAACACAGGACTGCGTCCAATAGATTAAGCTATTAATGGAAAGGATTCTTGCTAATAGAAAAGTAACACCGCCATAACCTTTCATTAAAGCTCAAATATCGACAATTACAAATCGCTTAAGATCATTGTGACTACTGGACATACTACTTAAGCTGTTTTATTTTTTAGCCCTTTCAAAACATTTTAAAACACACCTTTCTGAATCTGTTGAACATGAGTATCTTATTAACATCACAAACAACTAAGTTATTGTGGAAACCGCACGAATGCATTCGGTTACAGCCAGTTAAATCAATCATATAACATCTTCTAAAATACTTCTGCCGGGAGGCATTGCCCCCCGCCATTACCAAACATGTAACTTCAATATCTGAACAGTAAATTGCAAATTGTTTGAAGGCTACGTATTGGATTAACATGTTGACTTGATACATGTATCATCATTGTCGTTCAGAGCGGTGTGTCTAGGCTTCCTTTCGCACCAGGCCACACGCAGTTCGCTCCATTGCAAAGCAATGATTGATTTGGAGTCTTCAATTATAAATATCCTAGTATTTGCCGTTGACGTGCTTATCTATCAGATTTAGTAACCTATATTTAACTGATAATTCAAACATTAGAAATCCTTCAAAGGTAAAAATATTGCACATATCGAACCTTTACAATCTCTGGGAATCTAATAAATTGTGTAGCTTAAATGAGACACCCATATAAATTACCTTTTATCAAGTACATTTTTAACGTTATGCTGTTTGAGGTTAACCAACATGTATTGCGAACCTTCATAAGTTTACTCGGTATCAATGTGCTCATATAACGGCTGTTCAGGCTACGTTTGTTGCACATCTGATGGCGTTTTTCTGTTACAGATTTCGAGATAGATTCAAGGCTCGAGGGTAATTATGTGATCCATATAGCTTGTTGAAGATCCAAACAGATTGATTATATGAGTGGAGGCGAAGTGCTAAGGCTTGAAGGATATCATGTAGATTAGGTGTTGGTCGTACTAACTGAACTGTCCCCATGTGCGACAAAAAAGCCTAGAGCATGACATACTTTTAATCACTCCTCGATTAGTCCTAGTTTATTAAACCCTCAGGCGTCTGCAATGACTTTCTTAGGATTTTGCGTCTATTTTAAAGATATTTGATTAACACACCGACTTTGCAATGTCGACGAAACGCCATCAAAATCAAATGAGACAGGCATATATTCTAATGTGATGTAGGGTTATATATTAAATTATCTGGTGGCTGTAACATGTATCCTATTTCGTTTGGTAATTTTTTTTATTTAATCGAGAGTAAGAGCAAAGCAGAAACATCGACATATTTCTCTCGGACTACATTAAGGGGATGACATACTTCTCTCGAACTACATTAAGGCGAAGCCAGCATATTTGCTTGCAAAATTTCAATTGTAAAAAAAATCATAAAAAGTATATAGATTTAAGAAAAGTAACATCGCAGAATTGTCTCTACCCATGGCCACTGCAAACGTAAGCAGGCTGTTTAACCATTACCAAATCATCGTGTTGATGTAATTGGCACACCTATGCGTGTCTTAATGTCCCAGCTGTCAACTTAATCCTTACGCAATGGTGACATACAACCCATTTGCCATATATGGTTTCGCATCTCTCTTGAGTAGTCTTATATAAAATGAAGTATCCATTACATTTGTTTGAATGGGTTTGGGCATCGTACCCAATGGCATTTCACTTATATTATGACGGATTGTCCACTTTACAAGGGGCATCGCTTAAATACGGCGGAAGACAACATCGTAAAGACCATCCCACGTTGCCGGAGTTCTATCATGTGACTCACTCTTAGGCTTGAAGTTGTCCAATGGACTTGAATCGGTCAGCGGTACGTGGATAATGATAAGTCAGCGGACTGTCTTAACGCTGAACCATGGCCGAGGGATTGTCTAATTGGAAACTTTGCAGGGCTGAAAACAAATCGATCATCAGCAGTATATATGCTGAGTTTGCTTAAGCAATATACCGTTTGTTATGTGGTCCCGAAATAACCAGCAAAGAGAGCATATTCAAAGCCTAGTCATATCGACTGATTAACACTGTTATGACCTTATTTTGCTACACACGATAACTTACTTTTCAAGCATTTTTACCGTACTTTAAAAGATTAACAGAACTAGTTCAAATCTATATTGGTGGTTAAAAGTAGGTCTTCCGAGAAGATACTGCTAACAAAGTGCCTACTCCTCTTCTATAAACTTAGACTTGACATTAAACATATTGGGCTAAACTTTGTTAGTTTAAATGTGACCTTGACTATCAACATGGCAGCATGGGCTTTTGATTGCGATCGACACATTACTGTCATATTGCGATCACTAGCTTCTAATCAGTTTGGAATCCTATCGATCAGTGTGGTAATGAGCTGGACAGGAACAGTAAAGTACCAAACCTTTGATCTCTATGAATTGATCTTTAACCTCGGCATATCGATTTTGCAAGAGACACATCATTGTATCATTAATTTTGAATTGTTTTATATAAATACATCAATCCCATGATAGAAAATGCCACACTGTTTTGTTAACAAACACATGCAAACCGTTTCATTCCGTCTGACATTGATGCTTTACAACGATTCAAGAATTCGTCATGGACATTAAACAACATTTTCAGAATATTTTGGTAGTAGACGTTTTTTTTTTTAAATCTACTGTTTTAAAACTGAAATCAGCATTCAAATGAACGTTTGTTAGGTAGTTAAGCAAGCAGATATTAAATCATGATAGCATCCACAAATGATATTTGTAGCATATTAGACTTCAAAGTACAATTTGGTTAGCGCATAGTGCAATCTTTACGGATCACTACCGGTCTAAAACTGGCAATCCGCACATTAACTTGGTTCTACAAGTTGCCAGAAAGAAATGTAAGCTTAACTGCAGTTACAAAAAAAAATATATATAATATGAAAATACGAATTATGCAACATTCGGTACAGTCATGATCACCACCCAAGAGGTATATATTGGTCACAAGTATCACCAGAAGCTCGACTCACACGAAGAGTATCTAGTTGACGGATATGTTCCACTCGTAGCTGCATTTGGACGGAATTTACAGATCGTAGCAGGGCCCCTGAATACTTTTCCTTGTAAGAACAAGAAATAAATACAGCATGATTTGCGATACTAAAGAGTCCCCAAAGCACCATCAATACAACCACACAAATATATAGAAGCAAAACACCAAGTGGACGACTTCGTCCTCCATAATCAATATTAACGACAAAGGGTTTATCAAAATCATTCGATGCATTAACAGAATGAAATTAAATAGTAGGGCTAGCAGTTATGTGTAATCAACTGGAAAGATATGGTCAAACAATCTGGATAAAGACGATTGTCGAGATTTCTGGAAGGTCTTAAAGGCCGTTGCCGTGGATTCACTATCACTATAAGGATAAACAACATATCTTGTTTCACAGTATTTTCGTTATTTTGTGATAACACTTTCTTAGCCTGAACAAGTTTCCACCTGAAAAATTTGTTCAAACTAAGAAAGTGTTATACTAAAAATAACGAAAATACTGTTAAACTTCACTTTCTAAAAGACACGAAAATTATTCATTGCTTATAAATTTGGGAGCTGTGTCACTCTCCTATCAGAGGGGGTAGTGAATGTCTCCAATCTAGACTCCAGCTGACTAGCCTTCTATTTTGTAGAAGGCCGGGTGGCAGAGTGGTAGCTAGCTAGTGGTGGCTAGCGATTCGATGACTAATTCTGAGGGTCGTGGGTTCGATTCACGCACGGATTTCAAGCTGCAATTTTTTCTGAACTGGAATTTGTTTAGTAAGAAAGTGTTATCCCAAAAGAACGCAAATACTGTTAAACTTCATTTTCTAAAAGACACACACAAATTTTTTTTTATAAATTCATATCTTGTTTCGTTGAACTTAAATATAAATGTACAAATGTACATTGTATATTTAAGAAATTACGTTGTTCTACCATTGTTATATCACAAATCTTATCTAGGTGTGAAGTGGAAGAGCTATAGTTTTGGAGACAAAGTTATCCCTCTGATAGGATAGAGTGACACAGTTGCCAAAGCTGAAAGCAATGGACCATTTTTGTATCTGTTTGTTTGTTAGATAACGTTCTTATGCCGAACCGATTCGAGTTCAGAACAATTTTCAGGTTATATGACGACCTTTAGCTTTATAAGTACTTAGCTATAAACAGTCAGTGCAGCGGACGATGGCTATACGCTTGACTCAACGTTGAGAAACAATTCAACTGTTTTGATAGAATTGCATATTTCAAAACACAGCATTGTTATAATCTGTTCCATGCAAGTTTTCTCTATGGTTTGATGACTATCGTTTTTGATAAGGTTACAGTATGGGCATGTAAGGGGACACTTAATTCCTGCGCTTTTCTTCAAAAGAAGGGGCTCAGAAAAGAAAGCCTGTCAGTTACCGACAGCGATTTGTTATTGAATTACAAACACAGCTGACTGTAGCGTGGCAGTTCAATAGTGAACCACGTAACATAATACAGGCCATTATGGAGGACGTTTCATAAAAAAAGGGTTCACAGAAGAAAACCAAGAATACCGCAGAGAAACCAAAGCCTTGACAAAGCTTGATAAGTACAGCTTTAACAAAACACTGAGCGAATTGGCCTAGTATTAGTTGTTGTTGAATGACTTATCACCGGGAATGTAACATTTGACACGACACCATGAAAAGCTAGGAAGTTTGTATTTATTAAAATCTCAAGCTATCTCTATGGTGATAGGACAGCATTGTAGTGCACCACAAATGACTTAAGGTCTACTTAACCTCGTCAATGTATCTCCACTGGCACTTGTAAAGCAATTCTCTTCTGATCCAATTCCTATCGATACGACGAAAAAAACGCACATAAAGAAAAGTTTGCTACCAACGGAACTTGTATCAAATACAGAATATATTATAAACGAAAACAAAACACGTTTATCAATTGAATAAAATTTGGCATTGCAGACTGACACGGGATAAAATGCGGATACTGAACAGGAATACAGCCCCTATACAGTCTTTGTCGTATCCCCTCTATATACACCCAGAAATATGATGCTAACAGTCGTTTAAGCCGTTGGACAAAACAAAGTACAAACTGTATATATACATACACGTAAGTAAACACTTGTTCCAATATAAAATGTTTTTTAGGAAAATATAAGTTACCGGTACATGCATCTGGGAAAGGAACAATTACTTAGTATAAATGAACTGCTGATAAAACCAATATAGATATGTGTAAGTACCGACAACAAACAGGATATGTTTGTCACTGTACTGCTACAACAGCAACTTGTATGTACCTCAATTCTTATTACGATTCTTCGACAATGCCTGGCTCATACGAATATATAGACAGAAGATTCAGGACAAATGAACCATCATATCAACGAACCTATAGATAATTCATATTCCAAGAATAATATCCGGTATTACATGTAGGTGATAATGAAAACAAAAGGTTATAAAATGTAATAGGGTCTGCCCAGGGCATTTTAATATATAATTAGAAAAACAGTGGTCAGTTGGCATTGATTTATCTGAACTTGCGAAGTGACTGAAATAAACTGCAACACAAGGTACCATAGATAGTTTTGTATGGTAAAGAACAAAGGGTGTTCTAAACCTGGGTCTATATGTTCTAGTACAGCCAGGATACCATGTAGCATCATAACTATATTGCCATTGATTTTATTGAAGAACGACCGCTGGCAATATTAGATGGAACATAGTTATTTCCAAAGTTAACATGGAAGACCCGTTGTTATAATCGTCTAGGACCATATATAAAGCTATGATAAAACCCTTTCAGTTTCCTCTGTAGGATGCCTGAAATGCCTACTGATTACCTATTTGGATTTTTCTTTTAAAATAAACAGTAATCAGCCAGTTATTCAACAAATATACTCAGTCAGAAAAGAAACTTCAGACTCGTTTGGATGTCGATAAGTTGAACATACAAGAAAAGTGGTTATAAATAATGATTAAATTCCATTTTGTACCCATTAAGGACAGTGTACCATAAAAAAAATCGTGTTCATAATGTAACCAGTTCCATCGCAAATGCTAAGGAAATGTAAGGGAGTAAAAATGGTAAGTTACAACTTGATGAAAGCATGTCAATAGCGCGTATGCCCTCCATGAGCGTTCACAACTGCG
>JAVFBW010167133.1:0-11343 GCA_034783835.1 Mopalia ciliata
TAATCGACAGGGTGGTATTAATCAATGAATACATCAAGATAGTACAAACCAATTTACGTTTAGTGCTGTATTTTATTGTCAGTTAAAAGGGCACAGAAGAACAATAGCATGTGAAATGGTGGCATTCTTAATTTAACGTTACAGGTAAAGCGTTAACAGAAAGTTATGGCTGGTCGTCTGTTCCTTATAGCAGTTTATATTGATATGTCCGTTTGTTCATTCTATGTTGTCGTCTTCCAGAAAAGTTGGCGATTCCTCTTCCATGTTCATGTCTTCATCCAGACTAGATGCCTTGAAAACAAGAAAACGTTATCATCTTCAGTGTACAACCTCACCAGAAATACATGAATTCGTGTTACAGTGAAACACTGGATTAACAACCACAGTGATTGTTACGCTAGATTATATTATATCATACTTCAACAGGTATGGCTGTTTTCAGTTCTAATCATCATCAGCAAAACTCCCACTTACCCATTCCATTTGATTGTGCTATTTAATTTACTAGTATATGGTAGTTTTCAGAGTTAATGGACAACATGAAGCCACTCTCTTTGTGATGTATATGTATATCCTGTCTATGTTTGTTGCCAGTGGTGGCTTTGGTTCATTGGGCTGGCATGCCGTCATACGAGTGAAATAACCTTAGTTACGACGTAAACCCCACTCAAACAAACAATTAATCAATACACTGTTTACTCTATGATGAATCGTGCGTTGTACATGTACGGGCCAGCTTTTTCCGTCTAAATTACATATGTAGTTTAACTTACCTCTCTTTTTCCTCGACAAGTATACCTACACTTCCGCCTCCACACACAGGTGTACCTGTATTTTGGGCGGTAACAATACTTTCTGCAGACCCACCGACACCTCCTTTTTGTCGCATCGCTTTCGTGAAGAACAAATAGAGTTATTAAGAGGATAAGAAAGAGAGCCGTGGATTTCATCTACAAAATAAATAATACAATATATAAAAGACATAATTATGTTATTTAAGATCGCTGTCATACTGTCATGAGTGATGGATAAACCTTAAGGTCAGTGCGCTTAACATTTGGAGTAGGGATTATACTGCCATGAGCGATGTATAAACCTTAAAATAGGTGTGCTTAACATTAGGGGTAGGGATTATACTGTCATGAGTGATAGATAAACCTTAAGATCTATGCCCTTAACATTAGGAGTAGGGATTATACTGTCAAGAGCGATGTATAAACCTTAAGATCAGTGCCCTTAAAATTAGGAGTAGGGATTATACTGTCATGAGTGATGTATAGACCATAAGATTGGTGCGTTTAACATTCAGACTAGGGATTATACTCTCACGTGTGATGGATAAACCTTTAATCTGATTACCCAAACTAGTACCTGTGTTTTGTAATAGAGAATTATGTAATGATGATAACCTATATGTATACTTAAGATAAGAGAAAAATAAAAAGGTTTGAATAAAATAGTTCACCTCCGATTTAAGTTTAAAAATATAGTGTGGAATAGGCCTATAATTAACGATTATCACGGACATGTGCATAACAGCCTTTTAATCGGATTTGGTTATAAAAATTATAACGCACTCAAGGACCATGTTAATTGGCAATATGTTCATATCAATTTATCAAAATCAGTCTATTCCAAAAATAAAGAAACACTTTGTCGAATATTTATCCGCATGACTATTAATAGACGGATAGTGTAAGTGTACCAGAATCAGTTCATCATTCGTCAAAATGCGAGAAATAATAACGTATATATGAATGGTAGTCTACTATAGAAGTAAAGATGAAGGTTTTGCTTGAGAATCGGGTAAACCCACTCCGAAGCCACATCGTTTAACTCACTAATATACCTGGTGGTCCACAGACGGACTAATTCCGCGAACGGTAAATCGATGTAGGAATAGAAAGCGCACACGCTAGAAACTATTCAAGAGAGCGGACGAGAACCAGGCAGAAGTTTAAAGAACAGGTCTACAGAGATAATGCTTAAAAAATTTCCAAACATATCCCACAAACGATCGGTACATAGACTCCAAAACACTGTTTCCAATATTTACCTTAATGTTTTCGTCCGACTGTGCCTTGATCGAAGTTGAGAAGTTCCGAATGAAAATGCTTTCCCTCTAGACTACTTTTATACCCGTTTGCGACGTGTTTATTGGTCGTCTTTAATTTGATAAGGCTTTGTTAACAGGATATGTTTGTTTTTTCCTTCTTTTGTAGCACACTGCTGACGCGAGAAAAAAAATTAAGGATGGAACTTAATTATTCTAGTACGTGGCTGATAAATTGCAGTTTTAAAACTGCTTTTGTTTGTTATGTAAATTAATTTAAATCCAATTTCATGTTGCGGAAATAAGAGTTGTTCATCAACATATTATGACAGCTCAGAAATCAGTCTTCGGCTGACTGTTTCCCCATTTGTCATTTCCTTTGTACCAATGCATGGCGAAAGCAATGGGGTTCGGTACAGTAGTTGTCATACAAATATATCTTCAAAGTAAATACCCATATCAATGAAATGTAGATAGTCAGTATTACGCTTTAAATTGGGTAACTCAATGTAATGTTGTAGAAAGACACTGTCGTTTCAACCAGCTCTGAGAGTTAGTCTCCGATTTTTTTATGGTGAGCTTCGCGCTTTGGAAACATTATTTACCAATGATGGATTTGAACATCTATCCTAGTATTGACACGACGCAAGGTTCGCAGCTGGAACTAAAAGTGACCGCTTGAAATGCCTATGTGTTTATTGCGCATACTCGTGAACCCGAGCCCTGTCTGGTGGCATGGTGTCCACTTTCCAATATCCCCTGCTTTGTGCCTTTTCGTCAGTACCAAGCACTGACCCGAAGACTAATTATCTACACATTAGCATAGCTCTCATATTCTACTCACGGGCAGTTATCTGAAAGAGCATGTATATTGTATGGGTTGACCACGAATCGAGTAGATTTCAACTTTGCTGAAAAGTAGGTTCTGGTATTTTGAGGAGTTGTATATGACGCCTCACTGTCTGCATAACTTAGGGCCGTCTACCCAAGGCCCTAAGGGTAATTTGTTTGAAAGCAAATATATTAATGTAACAGTAAAAGACTAATAACAATTTAACAAAAGAATTAAAAACAGAACCATGGAAGAATTATATCTATTTACGCGCTTTGTACATAATTCTATTTGTCCATTGTTGGTTTTCTGTATCACTACACATCGGGCTTCGAGAAACATCTATTTGTTTATCGGGTGACCACGTGGTGAATTTAAGCCAGTGAGTGGTCAATATAAATTATCTAATTCAGCCAGTCTGCAACTGGATTCATGGTATAATCACATTTCTCAAGATTATATTTGCTAATATGTACGTATTATGCATATGTAAAATTATTTTGTTTAATATAAGTTTAGCATTTCTCAAAGTTTATTATGAACCAAACATTATATCCTTGTAAATATTATAAAATTGTTTATGTTACTATGATAACCGTGTACTATAACCATTATACACACTTCTTATTCATTATAAGCTTTGAAGTTGTACTTTAGTCGTGCTAACATATAGTAGGCGAAAGTGTTAGAAAAATTCATGCTTATTACTTCTTTCTTTCAATTAACTTTGAAATCATATTTTACAGGAGTGAACTAAATTCTTGGAAAACAACCTTGCTTAAGGAACAAAATAGCTAGTGCAGAACAGACAGGACAAACATTTTAACAACCAAATTATGTTGACCGACATTTTCAATTGCTGTTAATATAAATAATGAAAAATGAACCATAAGCCTTTCGTGATGTTTCCAATTACAGGAGGGCGTCTTTTAATAGGAGGTTAATTGGGCGCTCACAGCAAACTGTAATTCAGCTGGAGGTTGATTGGGCGTTCACAACACATTCTGATTCAGCTCGAGGTTGATTGGGCGCTCACAACAAACAGTAATTCAGCTGGAGAATGATTGAATGATTGGGCGTTCACAACAAACTGTAACTCAGCTGAAGATTGATTGGGCGCTCACAACAAATTCTAATTCAGCTGGATGTTGATTGGGCGCTCACAACAAACGGTAATACAGATGGAGAATGATGGGCGCGGACAACAAACTGTAATTCAACTGGATAATAATTGGGCGCTCACACCAAACTGTAATTTAGCTGGAGAATGATTGGGCTCTCACAACAAACTGTAATTCAGCTGGAGAATGATTGGATGCTCACAACAAACTGTAATGTAGCTGGAGAATATTGTGGCGCTCACAACAAACTGTAATTCAGCTGGGGAATGTTGCCGCGCTAACAATAAATTTAGCTGGAGAATGTTGTGGCGCTCACAACAAACTGTAATTGAACTGGAGAATAATTGGCGCTCACAACAAACTGTAATTCAGCTGGTGAATAATTGGTCGCTCACAACAAATTGTAATTTATCTGGAGAATGATTTGGAGCTCACAACAAACTGTAATACAGCTGGAGAATGATTGGACGCTCACAACAAACTGTAATTCAGCTGGAGAATGATTGGACACTCACAACAAGCTGTAATTCAGATGGAGAATGATTTGGCGCTCGCAACAAACTGTAATTCAACTGGATAATAATTGGGCGTCACACCAAACTGTAATTTAGCTGGAGAATGATGGGGCTCTCACAACAAACTGTAATTCAGCTGGAAAATGATTGAATGCTCACAACAAACTGTAATGTAGCTGGAGAATATTGTGTCGCTCACAACAAACTGTAATTCAGCTGGGGAATGTTGCCGCGCTAACAACAAACTGTAATTTAGCTGGAGAATGATTGGGCTCTCACAACAAACTGTAATTCAGCTGGAAAAAGATTGAATGCTCACAATAAACTGTAATGTAGCTGGAGAATATTGTGGCGCTCACAACAAACTGTAATTCAGCTGGGGAATGTTGCCGCACTAACACCAAACTGTAATTTAGCTGGAAAATGATTGGGCTCTCACAACAAACTGTAATGTAGCTGGAGAATAATTGGCTCTCACAATAAACCGTAATTCAGCTGGAGAATGATTGGTCGCTCACAACAGATTGTAATTCAGCTGGAGAATGATTTGGCAGTCACAACAAACTGTAATTCAGCTGGATAATAATTGGGCGCTAACAGCAAATTGTAATTCAGGTGGAGAATGATTTGGCACTCACAACAAACTGTAATCCAGCTGGAGAATGATTGGGAGGTCACAACAAACTGTAATTCAACTGTGGAATGATTGGGCGATCGCAACAAACTGTAATTCAGTTGGATAACGATTGGGCGATAACAACAAACTGTAATTCAGCTGGAGAATGATTTGCCGCTCACAACAAACTGTAATGTATGTGGAGAATGGTGTGGCGCTAACAACAAACTGTAATTCAGTGGGAGAATGATTGGGCGATCACAACAAACTGTAATTCAGATGGATAAAGATTGGGCGCTCACAACAAACTGTATTCAGCTGGAAAATGATTGGTCGCTCACAACAAACTGTAATTTAGCTGGAGAATGATTGGGCACTCACAACAAACTGTAATGTAGCTGGATAATGATGTGGAGCTCACAACAAACTGTTATTCAGCTGGAGAATGATAAGGTTCTCACAATAAACTGTAATTCATCTGGATAATAATTGGGCGCTCACAACAAACTGTAATTTACCTGGAGGATAATTGGGCGCTCACAACAAACTGTAATTAAGCTGGAGAATGATTGGGCGCTCACAACAAACGGTAATTGAGCTTGAGAATGTTGTGGCTCTAACAACAAACTGTAATTCAGCTGGAGAATAATTGGGCGCTTACAACAAACAGTAATTCAGTCGTAGAATGATTGGGCGCTCACAGTAAACTGTATTTC
Organism: Mopalia ciliata; assembly: GCA_034783835.1. NCBI lineage: Eukaryota > Metazoa > Mollusca > Polyplacophora > Chitonida > Mopaliidae > Mopalia > Mopalia ciliata. The sequence continues at coordinate 5,854 of JAVFBW010167133.1, forward strand.
AGCAGGGGAATGATTGGGCCCTCACAACAAGCTGAAAATAATTGGGCACTCACACCAAACTGTAGATCAGCTGGAGAATGATTGGACGCAGACACCAAACTGTAATTTAGCTGGATAATGATTGGGCTCTCTCAACAAACTGTAATTCAGCTGGAGAATGTTGTTGCGCTAACAACAAACTGTAATTCAACTGGAGAATGTTGTGGCGCTAACAACAAACTGTAATTCAGCTGGAGAATAATTAGGCGCTCACAACAAACTGTAATTCAGCTGGAGAATGATTGGTCGCTCACAACAAATCGTAATTCAATTGGAGAATGATTGGGCGCTCACAACAAACTGTAATACAGATGGAGAATGATTGAACGCTCACAGCAAACTGTAATTCAGTCGGAGAATGATTGGGCGCTCACAGTAAATTGTATTTCAGCAGGGGAATGATTGGGCCCTCACAATAATCTGGAAAATAATTGGGCACTCATACCAAACTGTAGATCAGCTGGAGAATGATTGAACGCAGACACCAAACCGTAATTTTGCTGGATAACGATTGCGCTCTCGCAACAAACTGTAATTCAGCTGGAAAACTTTGTTGCGCTAACAACAAACTGTAATTAAGCTGGAGAATGTTGTGGCGCTAACAACAAACAGTAATTCAGCTGGAGAATGATTGGTCGCTCACAACAAATTGTAATTCAGCTAAAGAATGATTGGTCGCTCACAACAAACTGTAATACAGATGGAGAATGATTGGACGCTCACAACAAGCTGTAATTCAGCTGGAGAATGATTGGCCGCCCACAACAAACTGAAATGTACCTGGAGAATGATGTGGCGCTAACAACAAACTATAATTCAGCTGGAGAATGATTGGGTGATCAAAAGAAACTTTAATTCAGCTGGAAAATGATTGGGCGCTCACAACAAACTCTAATTCAACTAGGGAATGTTGTGGTGCTAACGACAAACTGTAAATCAACTGAAGAATGATTGGGCGATCCCACCAAACTGTAATTCAGTTGGATAATGATTGGCCGCTCACAACAAACTGTAATGTAGCTGGTGAATGATGTGGCGCTAACAAAAAACTGTAATACAGCTGGATAAAGATTGGGCGATCACAACAAACTGTAATTTAGCTGGAGAATGATTGGGCGCTCACAACAAACTGCAATGTAGCTGGAGAATGATGTGGCGCTCACAACAAACTGTCATTCAGCTGGGGAATGATTGGGCGATCACAACAAACTGTAATTCAGCTGGAGAATGCGTGGGTGCTCATAACAAACTGTAATTCAGCTGCGGAATGATTTGGCGATCACAACAAACTGTAATTCAGCTTGAGAATGATTGGATGCTTACAAAAAACTGTAATTTAGCTGGAGAATGATTGGGCGATCACAACAAGCTGTTATTCAATTGGATAAAGATTCGGCGATCACAACAAACTGTAATTCAACTGGAGAATGATTGGGCGCTCACAACAAACTGTAATGTAGCCGGAGAATGGTGTGGCGCTCACAACAACCTGTAATTCTGCTGCGGAATGATAGGGCGATCACAACAAACTGTTATTCAACTTCTTCAGTAGGAGATGAAAAAAAAAAGAAAGATTTAATGATCTTTGTTACAATATTAAACTATACTTTAAAGAGACAGCAATACCGGACAGTGCATTGTGACGTTCAACAGAATGGATCAGTCAAACATTTTTTTTAATAACGAAGTACTGTTCCACTGTGAAGTACATCTAGGTTACATAACAAACAGAAACCTGTTGGCTAAGGACTGTATCCATCCGTATTATTGGGGACCTACCTACCAACCAACCAACCACCCTGTGATCTACACTCCCTGAACTTAATTTCTAACCGCTGCCAACTTAATTTCAACTTAAGATATGTGAGTATTTTTTTTTTTTTTTTTTTATGTGAGGATAAAAAATTAGATTGGGTGACAGAACTTACCATTTTAGGAATCATTTTTTTACTGTGTATTTCAACCAAATAAGTTCAATTATTTACAGAGAAAAGTTATTAGGCCTACATCTAGAACTAAAAAAAAGTCTTTAGTGTTACCCAAAATTAACACATTTATTTAATGTCCTCGAACATCCACCAAAATTATACAGAGAGGGAATAGAATCTGCTTTATTTTACGTTATGTGTAATGGTGGTTGTGATCGTATACAGAGAAAGACACTAACACAAAACTATGACAAAGGGGGGTTGAGGATGGTCAAAATTTAGATTTTTTAAAAGCGCTGAAAAGATCTTGGATAAAAAAATATTGTTTAGTTCTCCATATTGGACAACTATAGATAAAATCATGTTTAGTAACACACCATCAATTTGGACTGTTGGAAACAATTTAATACGAAATACTGTTTAAAATACAGACAATCCATTTTGGAAAGATGTAGTACGTTCATATTATGAGTTTATTCAAAAGATCGATCCAAAAACATTAAAAGGACATTTTAGATGAACCGTTATGGTTTAACCATCCCCTTAAACATAGTTTATGTATCTCAAACTGGTACGATAATATGGTTAAACTTGTTAGGGATGTAGTAGAGGAAGGGCAATTTGTAAGTTGTGGAAATTTAAAGAAGAGATAGGGGATTAAAGGCACATTTCTTGATTACGAGCGCTTAAAAAGACCTTTCTCCAACGAATGGCAAGCTATGATCCCACTAAGTAGGGAATTTAACAATTATAGCCCGGCTATGAGTATTGAAACGAAAGTACTGTTACAACATAGAAAAAGCTGTCACATGTTCGACATTTTAAATGATTCAGTGGAATGTTATTTTACAAAACAATGAAATAGATAGAAAAAACAAAAAACACCTATTCTTGTTTTGTCGAGTTGCAAGAAATTTTTGGATTAAATTAGAACAGTGGTTTGGACTTTTGCTAGGAGAATCTGATAAATTAAGCAATGTTTCAATAATATGTTGATTTAGTTTCTGTACATGTAAAAAATATAGCATTAATATTAGCAAAGAAATTTATATATAATATGAAATTTTATTACCAACGTCTCAACTTTCAGCTGTTTCTGCACTCAGTCTTGGAATATTTCAGAATGCACATAACAATTGCGCAAAAAAAGAAATAAATCCAACCAATTTAGGATAACATGGAACAACTTATACAACTATTAGCTTTCCGGCATTATGAGAAAGCTTCACATCTTGGTTGTTTCAATTTTTGTTGGAATTCACCGCCGTCGTCATATAAGTGTAATACCTTTAAGGACGGCGAAAAACACCAATCAATCCTTAGGAAAACTGGTTTGACTAATCCAAATGTGTGTCGTTGCTATTAGCTCTTAAAGAGAAAGGTGGGTTTCTTTTAGTTAAACCCGTTATCAAAGAAACAGTTTATCCACTTCTCAATGGTCATATCCTATTTTCCCACATAGCTTTAAAATATATATATAGTGTATACTTTAATGAAATCTCTACAGGGTGAGATAAGAAAATGTTTACAAGGCTGAAAGAACCCACCTGTTTAAAATAGATCACGAACAATTTGTGAATGTACAATACATTAATCTATTTAGTCAATTCAAAGTATGCTTATTTGTCCGAATGAATGTTTGTAATATTTGTTCTGTATATTACATGTTGTCTCGATGTAATGTTTATGTATGGCTATGTCCTGTATGATTTCAGTATAATAAAAAATATTTAAAAAATAAAATCAAACAAATAAAAATAATTTCTACCCGCCCCTAAATTGATTTCTATCCACCCGGAATAAATTTCCAATGAATGGGTATAAAAGAATTTCAGGCCATGTAAAAATTACCTTCGGGGAGAGTGAAAACTAATTTTAAGAAGGTAGGAGTTTATTTCGGGCCGGGTAGAAATCAAATTTGGGAAGGGTTGAATTCCATTTTTGGTGCGGGTAGAAATTAATTTCGGTCAGTGTAGAAATTTTTTAAAAAACGATACAAAAAAAGAACTCCATGTTGATTATTGGCCGCCGTACATAGAAGATTGACTTTCCAAAATATGCCTTAACCGTAATCGTTGTTTCGTCCTATTGCGGATTATGTGTGAGGTAACTTTTCGAAAATATGCAATTAATTTCGAAAAGAATATTTTTAGGATAATGTAAAGTACAATAAGCCTGAGGTGCTAACTAAACTTATACAGTTGTTTGCTAAGGCACTTATCGACTGACCCAGCAATTTAGTAGACCGCACGTGCTCTTAATGATACGAAAGTTGTCAAATAGCTCCCTTTATGAAACAAGAGAAAACAGCTTTGTAGAGGAAAAAAAATTATATTTTGCTTGTGACAATACTGATTTATAAGTGCGGTTTGAGTTAAAATGATGTTAGAGATAAATTTACAGGAAGAATGAGTTGTGTATTAATCTGAATTATTAATGACTGGTGGAGCTCACAAAGACTATTATAGGCGTATGCCATTTATACTAGCAGTTAACAATACACTCATATAAACTTGTCAGTATAAAAACTTACATGTTTATATGTAAAATGCTTCCGCCAGACAGGCTTGCGGTTTCAGTTGATGGAGTTTTAACAATATCAAATAAAATAGTCATATACGCATTCATAAATCAAATGATTGTACCACTTACAAACATTGTATATCCGGAATATAATGGCATACCGGGTACAAATACAATATTTATTTCGAACTATGGCTCTAATCATGCTTATTCTTGATTGTCTACACTCTTAGAAAAAATGGTTCTATGTGGAACCAATAAGGGTTCTTTAGCTCATGGCTGTGGAGGAACCTTTTATTCTGTATGCAACCTTTTTGAATTGGTTCTATAAAGAACCGTTTCAAAACGGTTCTATATCAAACTATAAAGGGTTCCATACCGAACCATAAAATATTCAGCTTATGGTTCTGTACCGAACCATATAAATATAGTTCTGTATAGAACCCTATCCAAACAGTTCTTTATCGAACCCTTTCAAGACCGTTCAATATAGAACCATTCAAAACGGTTCTATATGTAACCATAAAGGGTTCCGCACCGAATCGCACCGGGTTCTATTAAGAACTATAATAGCTTCTTCAGCTTATAGTGAAAAGCACTGTATGGTTCTTCTTGGAAAACTTCTTTATGTGTTTTAAACATAACATTTTATTAAGGATCTGGTTTACCACGTTCACTCACACATGTGTCTCCAAGTGGCACTCAATCCTTGTATAATTTTAATGATTTTTCTCCAAGACATCAGTTAACGTTTGTTTCCACGCAAGAATATTTTATATATGAGTTAAATAAGCCGATCTTTAAAGATAAACACAATTTAGTATCATTTCATGATGTTTCATTTTTATATAACCCTATAGAATAGTATAGAAGCTGAGATGGGGTTGTTTGGTTTGATCATTTCTATTTGTTTTATTAATTCAGAATCCAACAAAAAAACATGGACAAATACATATTATGTTCTTTAAGTTATTGTGACAATCCACTTATACAAACTAAA
>JAVFBW010167144.1:0-20775 GCA_034783835.1 Mopalia ciliata
ATTTTTCGTCTTTCTTTGGAGTAGTCACCTTACTCTATTATGTTAAGCTTGTCAGTGGAAAGTCTAATATTTAAATTCACTTCCTCTTCTATTTCTTACTTGCATGTCTCATTCCATTGTAATACGCTTGTTTATGTGAATTTGTTAAGTTGATATTTACAGCATATATCCAAAGTTCTTTCAAAATGGAGATCATGACAAGAAATGTTTCTTCAACGTAATATCGGCACTGAAGCAACCCGGTCCAAAACCAGGTCCAGTTTAAATAATGACTTCCATTTCCATCTCTTACTTGTAATTTCATTGTAATATGCTTAGCTAATATGCATTGATAACACATCCTATCTAAAATTATTGGAATTATATTTATATACTCACTTGTGTAATAGGTATATCATCCAGCTTCATTCCTTCTAGGAGTGATGTCCCTTGACTTGAGAGAGGGCCACTCAAAATCGAGTTAGTCGTTGTACCAATCAGAAGGTTGTTTTTGTAAATTTGAAGCATGCGCACGCCGCCATCCCTTTTTGGTATCTACAAGATAACGAAAATATTGAAAGCTCGAAAATCGTTCTTCCAGCCCTAAAACCCACTAATTTGAAGTACTTTTACACAGTCTACACAAATTGGCCATCTTCAAAAGTCTACCTTAATTTAATTTAACATAAGTATTACCCAGTACATTTCATTTTCACAACACTGTGAATACCATAAAACAAATATGACATGTATAGTCCCCATAGTAGTTGATATAGTACTTTGTTTTGAGGATACATTTCCGATTGGCTACAAACAGTGCGTATTTACCTCAAACCGTTGTAACGATTCCACGTCTTTTCCCAGCTGCCAACATTTAATATAGCTGTCCCGACCTCCAGTGAGCACTGTATTTTGATGAAGCAACACGGAAAATATTGGACCCTGAACAAAGCAGAAGTGAAAGTAGTATATAATTACAGGAGATTTGAATAATGTCATGAGTTACTTTACACAAAATTGCAAGCATTATAAGTATGGACGCCGGCATATAAATTAAAATACTTCTTTATCATCCCCTACTGTTACATAACTTGGAATTTTTCATCACACGATGTCTTATGGCTTCGTTGCATGGTATCGTATAGCTACGTTGATGTTTGTAAACAAATAATCATTTTATAATCAAGCAATCAATCAATCGCATACCGATTGGCATGTGACATGCCCGTATAACGTCTGTGATAAAAAAAAATGATGGCGAACACATTGTATAAACAAACACGATAATAATCCTGCCAAAAATGTTGACACGGTACCTACATCATGTGCCTGTTTGATGGAGTCCGTGATCGTATTTCCACCATCGGCCCAGATATAAAGAGTGCCATTAGAATCGCCAGTGAAGAGATCACCGTCTGGGTTATGAGTGAGGCATATCAGAAACTTGGCCTTTGGATTGTTCTGGAAAATAAAGGTACATGCTGCCTGAAACCATTGCTAGATGAGTATTTTAGTCATTGGCTGAATTAGCTGGTAAGCAAAAGTGTATAGTTGTTAGTGTTTAACGCCGTACTAAGGCTATTTCACTGTATATAACGGCGTGCCAGTTCAATAGGTGAAGTAAACCACACTCGTCGCCAATGGTAACAAACAGGGACAAGACGGAATCAATAGAGGACAATCAGACGATGTAATACAAAGACATCACCAACAGATCGGCTTCATGCTGCCCCTCAGTTCTGAAAGCATCCAAACAACAGGAAGCTCGCTGCAAATCGTAAGCAGAGGTGCACACAATTTATTGTATGTATTTCACAAAAAGAAAATCGTTTAAATCCGCGACATAAAGTGTAAACTGGCGCTAAGACCGGATAACTCTTGTACGATTGACAGAATGGCAATCGAAACGCTGACGCGATTTTTTACCCTTGATTTTTGTCGCTTAAATACAATCTAAAATATAATTCGACATACCTCGTAAACTGGCTGATGAAGCAGTTGTAACGTATTCGTATCTATGACAACCTTCCACCACGTGATGTACTCTTTACCAATAGTCACAAACATATCCGGGTATTTGGGATTAAAATCTACATCACATATTACCTCTGTGTCAACCTATGTAAAAAGAATGGTTTTAAATTAGAATGAGTATCAACAATCAATCTTTCCATGAATTTTTTACTTGATATTTTAGATGAAATGTGTCTTTTTGTAGGTAAATAGGTAGGTAATGTAAAACGACATTAAATGCTTATAGCTTGATCACATCTTTTGTTTTTGGTTGTTAATTAGGTTGGGGGGGGGGGGTATTGGGGGGGGGGGTCTGTTGGGTTTTTTTTGTCAACATACCTTTGTCTTTGCTATGACTTCTCCATTGTCAACATCAAATACTATAATGTTCTTCTCTTTCGCTGTATCCACGGCAACAAGCTGGTTCTGATTAAAACAGATAACATTAATATTCCCACTAAAACAGTCTTCATAACCTATGAGAATATTTTGATATTACAAGTGTTGCTTAATTCAACATTCTTTAAATGCTTTTTCTCCATTTCCATGTAATCATGTTTTAGTTCTGTTCAATAATCATAGCTAATATGCAATCATTTAAATTGTTTTGTATGTGTTTCAATTATGTGGGTGATGTGCTTTTAAATTACCGTTTTAAATCAATAAATTATTATTATTATTATAAAAATATTCATTGAATACCAAAATTAGAATTATCACACGAGCTTAGAACTGGTTAAAACGAATGGAACAATATTGATCTTTGCAACACAGGCTGCAATAGCGATTTTTCAAATACCTTTCTATCCTATGAAAAGTACAAAGACTGTGAATCAACATTACCCTTTAAAAGAACAATTTACAAATTCTCTCACACCGATATGTTTATATTTTACCCAGTTAAAGAGTAATAATTCGTTACGAGAGTTGTTTTTTTTTTATGTTTATGTTTAATGACATATAGTGGACAATTTGTTTACCGTATGCTCTACCGTCTTTCCTTCAATTCCCATTTTTATCGAATTCTTTGCTCTTTGGGTGTCAACTTAATATTGTAGAAGCAAAGGGTAATCTTTGTGTACATATTCACTCTACGATTCTATCCCATTTCAAGGATGGATTTCAATTTAACCATTTAAATCGCTGCTCTACAAGATTGTTATTTTCACATTTTATTTGGAGCCAACGAGTTAAGTTAATTATTTCATTGTGTTTTAAATTTGATAAAATACAAGCTGACTGTTAAAAAAGATACACCATGGCATCTAAGAGAAATCCTACCAAGTAAGGGCACAAGGTTTTTTTTCAAAGGCCTTAACAGATTGTTGTAGATCCCTGTATATACCCGAACCCCCTTTTCAGGCCCCAGTGGTTCCCAGACCAGATTACAATCCATCCGAAGACAAATGACTTACTGTTGTTTTTCTGAAGGCCATGCAGACAACCGACTTCTCGAACATGCCAGATCCCAGAACGTGGAGAGTCTCCAATGTATCGGATCGCCAAACACGAACATGGGCCTATGAGGATTAAGATAAGAGCAGATAGTTAATTTAAGTTTTAATCTATCACCACTTGTATCCGGACATCAGCTACCAGGCATTTGCCAATAAACATTAAATACAGGACAAACCGTTTTTACAACCCTTTTTACCCCACGGCCCGTATTCGTAAAGCTTTTTAGTGTTTCTTACAGTTTAATATGGAGTAATTGGGGTAACATTTTATGAGTGTCACTTATAATCCTTTATTTAGGATCATAAAAAGCTACGTAAAATGGTGTGTACTTTTTAAAACATGATGATGGAAAAACTGCTAAGTTATTCTCAAGTTTAAGGTAGCTTTATAAATACAAGGCCATGGCTGCCATTGTTGTACAATAGGCCTTACATATGATCTGATCGGAAAAACAGATGACAATTGAGCCTGTGAGTGAATTATGTCAGAAACACATTCCAACAATGACAAAAGTCGACAAATGGAAACCGTCACAGTGAGTTGCACAGTGGAATGCTTTACATTAGTTGAAAGTTCAATTTATTTTGCCTGGTGAATCGTAATGCGATTTATATTGCGGAAGTGTATCAGGAAATTGTAATAAATTCTAGGTACAATGCTTACCACATTAAAGTTTCGAGGTCGCTATATACTGTTTTGGTTTGTGTATTTGTTTCATTGTATATTATATAGTTGTTCTTGACAGTACCGCAAACAGTAATACAGATATACGTTCCAACCATCCCTCCTTCACCTCGTCGAGGTGGAGTCACTCCAATTGAAAGGTTATGTCCCCCTTAACTCATTCTGTCTTAAATCCTGTGAACAATTCACCCGGAACATCATTTGGTTATCCTCGGCAAGTTTCGACTGGAAATCTGAGAATCTACAAAGCCAGTTGTGTGTATTGACTGCACGTTTTTGTAATTCGTGTAGTTTGCCATGATGTTAATTTCAAGTATGACCACCAACTCTCCGTTTATGTTTCTGTCTTGGGGTGATTTGAAAGGTATTTTGTGACCCAAAAAGCAAAAGATTATCTCCTACCACTAAAACACCCTTCAAGGCCGAAAATCTCCCTCGCAGGAACCCCAAACTTATGAAGGGTAATCTCCTTCATAGTTACAATAATTGATTGGAACATCTGATACAGGATAATATTAAGCTTGAAAGCACACCTCCTTGGCTGACTCCAGTTTAGTATCCACTTGTCCAGTCGCCACAATGATACCGTCGGGATGTACTGCGATACTACAAAACACAGAATAAGTCAAGTCTGGGTTGTCCAAAGATGAACCGTATTTAAATTCTGTAACATAGTTTAAAGTCTATTTTATTGCTGCCAATGTTAATGCTAAATATTTTTTATATAGTTCATGGGTAGTGCACAACATTGAGAGATTTATACTCTACCGGCAAGCCTCATGGCGCACTGTACCTCTAAGAGTACAATGGGTAAAAATTGAGTTCCATATTGAGAGTTACCTTTTGATTTTCTCTGTATGTTCCCTATAATGTCTTTGGCTGTGTGAATCTCTGTTATACAATACAACAACACTACCCATGAAGTAGACGATATCTTCACTGGCTAATACATAAATATTGCTGCGACAGTCATTCCCTCTATAGCCATATCTAAAACAGATTACAACAAACCGACCTGCACAGTAACTACTAATTATCAAAGCCTTTTAATAGCGAGAAAACACCACGTTGATATATGGATGTTAATATGCCGTTGTTGAAAATTAAAAAGACATACGGATGGTTAAAATATTTTCAATCTTAATCCCAAAATATAACTGGGCATGCTGGATTGTTTGATTTAAACATAATATTTACATCATAATTATATAATGCGCCAATAGCCTATGTCGTGTAATCAATTGGATTATTTTCAATTTGACAATTTATCAGATAGAATTGTTTAGAAACCAGAACTGAGTACATGTAATAACAAGATTCTCTGCCACAGAATACCAAATCCAAAAAAAGAGAAAGAATTACTTTCCCCGATAAGTATTGTTTACTTATCCCGTAAGGTCATTTAGGCAATTAATTGTTATGAACTTTTAACTTCAAAGGCTTTTGTTAATACTGAATGTGAACTGAAGATCCTTGTTCACATAACATAATAACTAGGTCTTACACCCATTCCAGTTGAAGTGTTTCATTTGGCAGTTCAGTGCTGGCATTGTCCATGCTGTATCCGGATGGTTTCTTTAGCTTCACATCTTTGCCTTTGATACGAATTGTTATAGTGTTGTCTTCTGGGGGTAAACTCGGCTGACCTGTTACAATTTACTTAAATTGTGAGAGTGAAAATTGGCATATTGGTTCCTGCTGAACTAATGTTCCATTTTTTTCTCGCATTAAATGGAGATGATGTAGTCCCCAGAAGGTTTTGGTTTAAGCAAATTAAAAGCTAAAGGGACGCTTTTAAACACGTTGGATGCTGCGGTGGATAAGTACACAACTACAATATCCACAATAGGCTTGTCTTGCAAAAGAAAACCCCGATTGTCCATCCATTACAAAGAAGAATTTAGTGAAACCATAGATTATCATGAACAATAGATGCATTGTATATTTACAAGCGTAATTGACCAAAGCTAGAACATCCGTACATAGACTTATGTTTGGCCTTAAATGTCCACAAGCATAAATAATAACTTATTTTCATCTGATGAAACGTGTGTTAAAAATATATTTCCATCAAGCGAAATGTTGTTTTTGTTTTTTATATTAAATTTATCGATAAAAATAAATTTAAAAAGCGGTGAAAAAGCCAACACATTTGATTGGTCAGAAGCTTGATGACGTACGCGTATGGGAAAGAAGTCATTGTTTAAACCCAATACGGCTACGTCACAACTCTTGGCCAGAAAATCTTAATTGCGTGATATCTATTAATTGAAACATAACTGTTTCTTATAATTTAGCACAATTACCTTTATTAATTACCACAATTGACCACAACAGGCCAAAAACTTAACCAGAACATTGATATCCATATACAAATGATTTAGTTATGATATGAATATTTCATCAATAATATGATTTCCAGATTAATAGATCAATATCCCTAATAATAAAGTCTGTATAGGCTCAAATACCTTTTATTTCTGTTGAAGAAACTTCCGAATCATCGCCAGTCATATCTGAAGGCTGATCAATCTCAATGATAGGCGTCACCAACTCAGAATCCAACTTTCTCTTACCTTCAAACACCAGAAACACCAATACAGAGACAAACAGACCTTATCATGTTTCATTCTAACAGCAGTAGTTTTTGTTATTTTAACACTTTGTTAGTTATAACAAACTCTACCTCAGAATATTTTGCCGAGACCTATACGGCTACGGGTCTCAGTGAAAGGCTCAAACATACCAGCAACCTAGACCACCCAGTCAACCACCCTTCTACAGAAATAGAAGATTAGTTAATTAAAGTCAATTTCACAAATCTTTTAGAGATTTCAGTGAAAGATTTTAATTCCAGATTCAACTTCTGTAGATCGGTTGAACAAAACAACTGTCATATCTATTGAAAACTTAATTTCTTGAGGGTAATAACCGCCACAAATTAAATGTTAGACTAAATATTAACCGATTTGGGTAAATTAATAAATTTTCAGCTTTGTAAAATTTGTAAGGGTCTAGGCAGGGGACAGTGACTGAATGCACTGTTTATCAAAATGTTATAATTCGAGTGCATACCATTAGTCTCTTTAGTAGTAATAGATGAACCCGTATCCATAAAATATTTATTCAGGTTAAGAAATATTTTGCCAATTTTCAGCATTTCTTTTTTTTTTTTTTTTAAACAATCAAGTTTTCATATGTCAAATCCTGCTTACAATCCATATATAGTATCACAAAATAATAAGAAAATGATGTTTACATTTATTTAGTGAAAGTACTGTTTGAAAATTGTTTGACCGTGAAGAAATATTTTAGGAGCTTTAGGCATGAATATGGAATTGTTTAAGTTCTTGTGGCAAATGATTATATAACAAATCAAGTGAATACGTCAAAGACTATGGTTGGGCTGTATTTGATTTAAAAAGTGTGCTGAAATGTACTCAAAGGTCTGTGATTAACATGTTATAAAAAGTTATGATGCAAGAATAAACATCAACATAAAAAGGCTTTGTTGAAACTTTTAATAATTTATCTGACCTAAATAAACACAAAATTTAAAATAGTAAAAAATAATGTTCGAACTTGTAAATTTAACAATAAAAGTTCTACTATGCACGCTAATGAATAAATAGTCATTCATTTGGTAATCCATGCAGACATGCATATATCATGCGAGGTATATTAGTATGTGGTTAGTTTATACGAAATGCATCATTGTTGACTTATGTATTTGTCTCAACTATCAAATTTACACACCAAAAATGTCATTATAAGATTTACTCTAAGTCATCGGCAGCATCTCTGAAATAATATTATTCGTAATCTTGAATTGCCATTGATGTTAAAAATTCAAAATCGTAAACTGCTATGTATAGTGCGGTTGGTGGAAGGGAACTTCTTGTTGCCATTAATTTGTCAGAGCTAAAGGGGAACATAAGAGCCGATCTGTTCGCGAATTATTTGTATTGAATCCTGCGATTATCCTGTATTTGTCCGGTCTTGTTTTTGTTTGTTGCCAATTGCATCGAGGGTGTTTTCCTTCATCCATTAGGCTGACACCCCGTGATGTGCGTGAAATAACCTGGACTTAGACACGATGTTAAACACCAATCAAAAACATTTAATGTACAGAATTTTACTGATACTAAAGTGACCAGGTTAATATAGTTTATAATGCCTATCTCGTATTCATTAATGATTTTGCCTTTCAAGAACGACGTTTTATCTAACACAATACGCTGCAAATGTTATTAGACACAGATAGCACTTTTGTCGTTTTCATTGGATTACTTTATATATAATGTCTGGAGAATGATCGGATGATGTCGGAGCCTAACTTTTCAGGCGGCTTGGTCGCCTAATTGGTACCATCCCAGTATACTACATACTACCAGCATGCTATCTTTTCAAAGAGAGGACTTCAACAACTCGTTCGATCATTTTCCGCTCTTTTTAACAAAAATGTTGATTTGTGTGTTTTCAGTAGAAGCCAGCTTCGTGTAGCTGCAATCCCCACCAAATCCTCCCTTATAGTAATTCAATTTGATATTTTCTTCCACCCCATTTTGAAATTTGGATCTACAACATATGACACTCGAACAGCGGCTTCTTCATTCAAAACTTTGTGGCCGAGAAGATTATAGTGGATTATGTTCATGGAAATTTGGTTCTGTCTGGAGTTACCTGGAAGCCGTAATGTTGACATGCTCATCGTTTTAGAAATATAACGGAATATTGCCGACTGATTTCTTCAAGTTTACCTTCCATGAACAGGCAGAATTTCCCCTTATCCACATATAACGGCTATGGTACCATGGCTAATGGGAGTTCAATATATCTGCTTATAGATGTAAATCCATGATACAGTCATTCACATTTTGGAATATACATATAAAGGTGTCTACTCACTAAGGATAAATGGGAATAAAATGTAAAATGTCTAACCACATAGAGACCAATTCTTACCTTTCAGGAGCATATAAAGTGCCAAAATGTGTTAGACTTGTGGAAAGTGTGTATTTATAATATTGAACCACATTTGAACAAACGTCACCACAAACTTTGTATACTGAGAAACGGGGTTAATTTGTTTGCCATCTATACATATAAAAATATACCTCATGCGACAAGAAATCTTAAAATTGTTATTTAAATCTAAAATGTGTAGAATGTTAAAAAGAAGTGCACTTGAAACGTCACCTGCAAGAAGACCCCTTACTGAGCTGAGAAACCCAGTCGATGAACGAACTTTCTGAAATAGTTTCCGAGTTCCTGAGAGAAAGGTAGCAAGATTATCATTAAAATGTTATAAATTTAGGGAACCAAAAGTGGCATTGATATTTTAGTAACACCATATGGCTAGCGCAAACTTTCACAATTGCTGATCGAAAAATGCTAACATTTTCTATTTTGTGGATGATAGATACAAATCAAGTATAGTTGAAATATGTTTTTCATGCCTATATGAAGGAAAATATTGTTAAATGATCCATTATTCCATTGTTAATCTAAACAAACAATCTCGTTTAAACTATTTTATTTTGCATGTTACTTACTGTCTTTAGATAAATCTTCTGTTTGTTCTAATTTATCCACCACCTCATCTTGAGTGGAGATCGATACACTCGGAATATCACGTGACTCCTGGTCATTTCCGGTTTCCTCGTCGATGGACAATGTGGTAGCTGCTGATGCCAGATTTACACGACTCAAAGACACCTGGAAAAACGCAAAACGTGAAACAGATGTTGAATGTATGAAATATTTCACACAGTAGGTTACTCTCTTGAAACTCAGCGTTGAGAATGTTTCAATGATCTGTACAAAGTAAGAAAATGAGCTATAAAGCGTGTATTAATACGACAAGTCCATCTTTTTAAAAAATATTTAATTACTGTTAGCAAAATGACTCTGTCATAATATGGGCAGATATATAGTGTCTGCAGTTTTATTATATTCTGTTTTCAATTAAGACAATGATTATCAAATCTGTTTAATTTTAATAAATTACCTTTTTCAGCAAAGTTTTAACGATTCTTGATTTCTTATCTGGATCCATCAAATCTAAAGGAGACGCTATCTGTTTCTGCTTAGCCTTCTCCGGAAGTTCCGCCATTTCCGGATGATTTTCAATGGCTGACTTCTGTGACTTTTCCAAGAACTCCATGAATTTGACATAGCTGAGAAAAACAAACAATGTTTATCCTTTTTGTATATGCATGATAATAAGACGACCATGTTATACAGGGGATTTGTCATGAATAATTCAATGTAAAATATTTAATTGATTTGGGTTTTCTGGTACTGGTCTTCATCAGACAAATCCTCACCACACAATTAGTGATAAAGAATATATCTATTTATTTGTATACAGGGTAACTATATTACTCATGCGCTTTAATTTTACTGGCGGGTACAACAAAAGTAATAAGTTAACCCAGAAAAGAAACACAACCACACATTCAAATAAAAATCTACAAACTTCACTGTATCCGGGTGACCCTCATCGCAGTAGTTGACTAGATTCTTAAGTAAGGCTCCATAGAGAGGAATATGCACATCAGCACAAGTTTTATACATCTGTGAAAATACATAGGTGGTATTAATCGAAATATGGAATATGTGAATTTGGAATTATATCATCTGATCTCCTAACTCTGAACCATAGTATTAAAATGACAAATATTTCCCTTTTCCTTATTCCATTTGTGTTTTTATGGAAAACCTCTGGCAATCGCTTGAATCAAGCCAGTCAGTTAAGTAAAGAACAAAGACAAACGATGGAAATCTCTCCAAAAAACATTTGCAAATTGAGTGGTATAAGTGTTTACCTGTGTTGGGTGCATCACGCAACTGTTCAGTGCAATAAATAACTGTAGTCTAATTGCTTACATCATTTTTAGATATGCTCTCTGTTTTGTCTCTGTCCCTTTCTTCCGCTGACTTTTTTAACTCCTTCAGATCAAAAAATGTCTGATCCAAGACAATCTGTTCTTCAAGTCTACGGAGAAAATCGGTGTCTCTCTTTTCGCTGTGTTTCTCTACATTCTGTTTACAATTCTCACTCAACATGGCCTCAACACTATCTCGTCCTGGAAAATAGAGACAGATAACATGGGCAATTTACCATTCAAGAGACTCTGTGCTAAAAGAAGATTTCTCCATGCAGTAAGGTGGTCATTTAATTAAAATTGGTTACTTGCTTTACACGACCAAAGACGGTGTACTCAGTGAACAGCAGGTATGAATTGCGCCCGTTTATAATAATTCTTGTGCATGAAAAAAATCTCAACGAAAATACTGTATAGATCCTTACCTCACCCCATCCATCCAACAGACCCCACCCAAATTTATCAAAGCTGGCTTTTTGTTCATAGTCCCCACGCAAGTATGTTTTGAGTAACCCCTTTGGCAATGTCAAGCATATTGGCCTTACGTGTTAAAAGCTGTGCTCTGGTCATAGAGCGATGCAGTCTCTCGAAGTCAATTCCAAGATGGTCGACGAATGTATCATTGATGAGGTGGAAGACTCGATTGGATAACTTCACACTGTTTTCCTGAGGGAAACATTAATTACAGGTTGATCACAAGAGAAAGTCATAAAAACACATACAATCAAACAATATGAATATGGTTTTAACACAAAATAAGCAATGTTAGAGCGGAGGTCTGGGTTGGATAAGCCCCTGTATCACTTCAAAGGATGCTATTGAACATATTAAAATTTGCCGGGTAATTATCATTTGTTCATTTTTTCAGATCTCTTCAGGAGGACAAATATATACCTTCCAACGACCAGTAATGGCTGCCATTTT
Organism: Mopalia ciliata; assembly: GCA_034783835.1. Lineage (NCBI taxonomy): Eukaryota > Metazoa > Mollusca > Polyplacophora > Chitonida > Mopaliidae > Mopalia > Mopalia ciliata. The sequence goes on from JAVFBW010167144.1 coordinate 11,949, forward strand.
GGGCGTGGCCGCCCTTGCTTATGGCGTCACCTGATTTACACTCTTGTTACATCCTACTGTCCGAGAAGTAGGATAAATAACCTTGACAACTGACTAGGTCTAGCGACGCAGTGTGAAAAGAGAGCGTTGTTGACATTGAATGGCCAATAGTGGTAGAAGAGCTCTTGTGTTTGATGATTGGTCCAAAGAAATGGCCGCTGTGAGAATGTTCAACGTAATTTTAACATTACCTAATGAACACAATGTCTTTGTACACTAGATATAGTTCGACTAGTATAAAAAAAATTGCATAAACTAACACGAGAAGTAATGCCATGCAAGTTTTACCTGAAATGCTTGGTGGAGATCTTTGATAGTGATTCTTGAGTCGACATTTCCCAGTCGTCTCATGCTCATGTGAATAGCACGGATTCTCTGACGGCTACACTCTGTCAAACATTCCTTTAGGTACGATTCCAACTTCTCTTCATTAGTCACAACATCCGATGAATTGATTGTATCTGTATCGATAGAGATGATTTGTTTAATGCCAAAAACCGTTTCACCCTACTTTACTCACACGAGTCACACCTTGTCTAAAGTATAATGCGTAGCTTCTCATTCCACATGTCCTACACCCAACAAAGTCACCAAATACTATACGTTTTCCCGGTCCACTCTGTTCGGTATCGCACTGTCACAGAATACTTACGGTTTCCAGGTCCACCCTCCTCGGTACGGTACCGCACAAAGTAACCGAATACTATACTTTTTCCCGGTCCACTCTGCTCGGTATCGCACAGTCACAGAATATTCACTTACGGTTCCCGGGTCCACCCTGCCGCACACTTAAGGAATGCCATACGTTTTCCGGCTTCACCCCGCTCGATATCGCACAAATCACATGCAGAACACTATTTGACCTCCTCTAGATCTGACGCCTCCCCCGACTCAAATAATATACGGCTTGCAGTTCAAGACTTACACTATTTATGTCCATTACACCTACCAAGTCACAATAAATTATACGATTTCCGGTTCTACCTTTCCAAATATCCCACCCAGTCAATGTATACTATATGACTACTTTCAGGAACAATTGATCGAATAGTACCATACGCCACGACCATCGTTAGTGTTGAGTTCTGTTGTGGTTGGACCTGTATTAAAGACGTCTACAGTACACTACGACATGGTTGCGTCTCGCTATACCTGCACTTTGTAAGTATTTTTTGTCGGTGCTGTGAAAGGGTCATTCGTGTAACCCATTGAGCTGGCATGCAGTCAGATTTTTTAGTTAAGTTTTATGAAGAGCGAATAACCATGCAGGTGTAGATGATGTTCAGTAACCTTCAGAATAGCTGAATATCCTCGACGCATATAGTTTATATACACGATAAAGGTGTCAACCCCAAAGCAATGAACACCAACAGAATAAACCAAGGTTGCTGCAAATTAGATGTGCATTCTAACCGTCTCATGACTATATGACCAATAATTTTCGTCCAAGTAAAGGCTCTGAATGTTTCTCAACGGAAAGTACTGACACAGCGAGCTTATATTTGAGAATATTTGCAAAAAACTACAGTAATTTATATTCTAATAGAGGACTTACTCTCTTGAATATAGTGTGAAGGCTCAGTCTGTCTGTGTTCCGATTTGGCAGATTCTGGTTTCTCATGGTTTCTCCGTTTTCCCTGAAATTAAAGACAACAGTGTGGATTTGTAAAGAATATTATTAATTTCCTAAATTTTGCAAATTAATACTTGACGAATTTAAAATAACATTTTTTACTTACGGAATTGGGAACATTTTGAATATTGTTGTTGTTGGTCTTATTGGCATTGTTGTTATCCGCATGACTATGATAAGCATTGAATCCATTATTGTTGAATTTACTCTCTGTCGTCGGTCTATTGGGACTTCTGTCACGCAGCCGAGCACGTGATAAATTTGGCTGCGGCATGTTTGCCAGTTCAAATGCGGAATCAGTGCTAACCTGAAAAAAAAAAGAAAATATAAATGTATATAAAATCATATGGCCCGAAGCTATACAAAACCGCATTCAAAAATCCAAAATGGGTCACCTTCTGAGAAATAGCCAAGTGTTTAGTTCGACCTAGAGAGTCAATTGTTTTCATGTTGCTAGAAGTTTCCAAGTCCTTGTATTCATTCATTGTTGACTCATTCTTAAGTAAACTCTCTGGGATGATATGCCTTGTAGATATTTCAGCACTGTTTTCCACAGGTAACTGAGTAAATTGCGTACTATCTTCTCTCATGTCCGTGCAGTCCTTTGTTCGTTTTTTAAGACTTATAATGTCTGAAGAGTGGACTCTTCTTCTATATGAAGGTCGGACAGAATTATTCTCATGGCGCACATTTAAATTGCTAGAACAATTAAACTTCCTCGCCAATGTCGTATGTTGACCATAGATTCTTTCCAATTCCTTTTGTTTGGCTAATTTCTTTTTGTCCCTACTATGTCGCAATTGCTTACTTAATAGCGGATCTCTGCTTGCGCTTTCTGAAGTATCAGTGACAGTGTCCTGATGGAAATGTGTTGTTGCTAATCGAGGTCTCGATGGCCGGGGAGATGTTGAGCGGCACCGTCGATTTGAAAGTCGTCTAGTTTCAAGGCTAAGAGTGTCATCCTGTCGTATCGTTTCTTTTGTATTCTCTTTCTTGTCTCCTTTAGACTTTGTTCTCGGGACGTTGGCTTCCAGAACCAAGAACGCTCTGAAAATGTCCTCATCTGAGACAGATTTTCTTGACTCAATAGGATTTTGCCAAAACTGTGTAACAGTCGGATGGTGCGGCCGTAGATGGCGAACATCTCTTTCTGGTTCTTCGGTGTAAACTTGTGTTTTAGAAATGGCAATGCCGTCGGGGGATACTGGCCAGAATCCATGGTTTACTGACAAGCCTTTGTTGTTTTCAACTGATAACAGAGAGACTCCTATCTCTGTGTGTATTTTGTCTTCTGCTTCCTGGTCTAATTTGCTGCTATTTAAGGGCACCATAGTTTGGAGGTCTTTAATTCCGAGTGTACCTCATTGATCCATTAAAAATGGCCCTGGAGCCAAGCAACGAACTGTCGAAATAGCATGCAATTAAAAATGCAAACACACCAGGTAGATAAACGTAAATATTCCAATATGTAAAAAATATTTGACAACGGTCAAAGGCTAATTTAGACGAATATATGACACTGTCGAACAAAACCTCTTTGAAGTTAATTGGGTGAAGGGTGGTATATGCCAATGATGGAATATTCTATAGCAGCAGACGTGAAAGAACTGTCACAAAATGGGTAGTAGTTTTCGTGTTGGTTTGATGTCAAGGACAAAAACGTTGAAGCGATCAAAGGGCGGCTCCGGATTTCCTCATTTCATTTGAACGCCTTCAACTCTATACCATTGAACTCTGATTGATTCGTGCTGGGTTAAGTCATTTGTCAGCTCTACTCTCTGACGAACTTACACGTGGTGCCATTTCGGTCATTTTCCCTACAACTGTTTGCTCTTTAACGCATGGTTAAAGGGTAGAAACCATAGATCCGCCAGTGGTCATTGTCCGGTTAATTAGTATGAACAAGTCAAAGACCAATAAGACAAAATCAAGCGGGATCAATATACGATCATTTTATCGAAGCACTTATCTTTGTGAGATACCATCCCGCCAAACTACGTAAGCTGCTTAACGCTTAAAAGCCATCACGGCTTTTGCGAGTTTAGACTTTCCGTCTGTTAAGTTTAAAAGACGAAGCACGTACAGTTTGCTTGTTGATTTTTTGTCTAAACTGGTATAAACAAAATCTTCATTTGTTTGTCCTATATATGGATTGATGATTTGAAAGTCGAAAAGACATGACTATGAATTCATTTATGGCACGTCGACATCAAGCAGAAATAGTCGTACATTGTTCTCTAAATGCTTTCAATGCCATTGACAAATGGTGAACAGCCAACAAGGAAACGTGTCTTTACAATTAAAACCCGGCTGGAATCTAGTAACAAGGCACAGTCTTTGGAGTCTGCACAATGTTGACAGAGTCTGTCCTATACGCTGGATACTGCACGGAGTTTAGCTCGTTTTAGCGTGTTTTGCTGGTAATTGTTAATGAAATTCTAATCTCAACTTTTACGGGAAACCAGTAAAGGTTACAGAAAAACAACGGAAATGAGCAACTGTAAATCTTGCGATTAGAAATTAATCCCTCACAGTTTGGTCCTTCAAGACAACAGACTGAAACAATGAATCATTTTAAATGGCTCCATTGATTTGAATTAGGACATTGACCCTGACATGCACAGGAAAAGCTATTGAATTACCCAATAGTCTCTTTACCAGTATTTATTACCACACTTCAGCTATACCGTCTCCAGCAAAACGGCTATGTAGTTTAAATTGGAGAAGGCATGTCAGCTTTAAAGAAGAAATTATATTTTAATGTCAACAATAGCGCTCCTTGTTTGTTGTGTAAATGTAAAATAATTGACGCTTTAGTTGTCGACATGAAAAAGAAGCGGCAACATTTTTCTAAAAACAGTTAGGTCATAAAGCTGTTTTCGACATGTATCAGTAAGAGTTATGTCCCTTTTCTTACCGTTTTTGTATCCAATCACTTTACTATTCTCGCCAGACGCTACAAAGGGTAACAGGGAAGCAAACATCTCTTAAGATCATTTGTGGACTTCACGATTTAAATGGTAAAAAAGACCTTTAAGTTATCTCGAGACTCTTTCTATCTTATTTTTACTTCAGGGCGCAAAATAGTTTTATTGCTTATAGAATTACAAGTGCAGTATGTTGGTTCAAAACGCCTTGTTTTACAAAATAAAGTTAAATGTGGACTTAAGATATAAGCTACTAGATAGATTTCTGCATCTAGATGCCAGAAGTTCTTGTGTCTTTTTTTTTGGGGGGGGGGGGGAGGGGTCATTAAATTATAGCAACATATAATTAGAACAGGTTCCTGATAGTGATCATGTTATAACTTTCTTTGCACAGTCTATATATTTGGTGGTGGGTCATAAATCTACCATACGTTAGGTGGTTGAAGGCGACAAGGCTTTTTGGTTGTCACTGTGACCTCCTTGTTCTAACGGTTTTATAGGTCATCTGACAATCCGTGCCTTCTTCATACAAATACAAACTCTGGAAACGAGTATAGTATGGGCGGATCATTGTGTGTCAGACTGCATTTACAGCGCATTAATTTTATTTTTGTGGTCAATTGAGTTCCGCTCAGCTGTTAAATGACTCAACTAACTAATTGACCTATGTTGTGATATTGTTTAAGTAATATTTTTATATGATGGTTTTATATGTGAGAAGTTCTTCTCTGTCTTAATGATCAAACTTTTGACATTCCGCCTATCAGTACACAGAAATTAAAATTTTCCTGATATAAAATCTGAGCTAAATAATATTTATCATTATATATCGGTGGAATACCACGATTTCCTTCCCTAGTATTATAACTGATATTTCTCTGTCGTTAAATAACACTGTTACACACTTCGATTGGTTCGAATGGTTCTGCATATATTTAGGAAAAAACGCCCCTTTTCATATACAGTTTGAATTTAATAATTTGCTAAAGTAACAAAGCCGTTAAGTTTTTTTTCCAGGCGCATGAGTGACGAGTCTTAAGACGATTCAACGCATAGTGGTATGGAATGAAGGTCTCCAATACCCAGCACAAAAACAGCTTCTTTAACAAATACAGTTTACTAGCCCTGACACATTGTAATCGTTAATTATAAGTTGACTCTATGAAATCTTTGGCTCTAATAGAACCCTTGAAGGGTCTTCAGCCATGGATCTGGTGAAACATTTTACAGTTATGTATGTGAACCATCAGAGCAACGGTTTCGAGTATTTCCCCCATTCTTCTTATATCAAAGAACCGTTTTTATCGTAATGGTTCCATATATAACCATCCTCTTTTTCTAAAGAACCCTTAATTCTAAAAGTGTGACGAACCATTGCCTGTTCCACATAAATTCAAAGATTTTCTAAACGTATTCTGAATGATTTTAATATAGGAATGAGTAACATGTTTATATGCAGTAACTTCTATAGAGTGTAAACGGACGGAATGTAAAGTACAGGAGTAATATAACTGATACCTTATTGTTACTGTAACCATTGGATTTGGATTTTTTTTATTCGCCAAATAATAACAATAATATCATAGAAATTGAGACTACACAACAATTGGCAGGAATAAAGCTCCAGGGAGCTTGTTCTATCCCTTATTGATTTAGGTTGATATACAAACGATTGTACAGGGGTCATTTTTTCCAATACTGTTTTTGTTACTATGATTTGATAATCCCTTGTATATATCCATCGCATAAAAATGTTCTGTATTGAATTCTAAATTAAGAGTTAATATAAAACAAGCCGCGATCAAAGCTTTTGCAATGGACTTTTAAATTGAGATAACTGGGGCATTTTGTCCTATAACGACACAACATGACAATCTATTATACAAATGTTAGTGGTTGCCGATCAATAGACGTGATATTTATGGAGACGGCAGGATCGATGGCGCTGACTGGTTCGGACACGGGAAAGCTTTCACTGTACTGTGTACCGTCAACTCACCACGATCGATTCCCGTTAATTAAGGTTTGATTGTCCTAGTTTCCAGGTAAGGAAGGTATGGAGGACAGTCAAACACAGCAGCCCAGGTCCGACTTTGTAAGATAAGTAGACATTACAGATCAGCCTGCACCCTAAATCCGGTGTTTACCGCCAGATAGGAGAAGACAGGCAACAGACTAGTGATGTTTTTGTTGTAATGAACATAAAATAAGCGAAATAGGGAATATCTTGTTTCTGCCGGTTTTAACCCAAATATATAACTCAAATGTGATCGTTCCATTATGTTCAAACCGTCTAGTGACACATGCAAGTGTCCTACACGCACATGCTTGTTTGTTTCTTGGTTTCTTTGGTTCAAAGTCGTTCTAAAAGGGTATTTCACTTATAACACGACGGATTGTCAATTCCACACTCTCCCTTGCTCATATATACGGTCGAAAACGTTCTAGTATTACATGTTGTAATGTCGATATCCTGTTGTTTATTGATATAAATACACAGTTGCTAAGCAACCATAAAGAAATCACAATATACAGAAATTATTTGAGATTTTCTAAGCGGAAAATATGCCTGGCAAAGGTAAAGTGTAAGTGCTACTCGAAACTATTTGCTAATCGAGAATACAGACGTGTTACTTGTTGCTATATAGCCTTCAACAGCACAATAAACCATTGAATAAAGCAATGCATTTAAAAATGCATTTAAAAATAAATCCCTTACTTATATTTTATTTTTTATTTTTGATTTTTTTTTGTTGATTTTTTGTCCCTATATAATTACGTAATTATGCAATACAACTTCTTGTATGGACGTATGAACTGGGGCGCCCAAAAGGAGGAGTTGAAGGTGCGAAGTTTAAGGTGCGAAGATGAATAACACATCACTTATGAATAACAAATAATTGGTCACGTTTTGTCTCCGATTTTAACATCGTTTCCATAAGCCAGAACAATGCCCCTCACTACCAGTAAAACGTCGAGTTTCAATCTATATAAGTATCAGGAAATACATATATGTATAGGTGTAGGCCCCTATTTTAAAAGTAAGAAAATGAATACTATGAAAAGACAAACAAACAAGTATGCAGGAATCTGAAGATTGAGTTCATTGTGATATTGTGTCAACAATGTAAGTGAAAAGACTGGTAGCCTTTGAAATCATTTTGAATACATGAAAAATAAAGAAAGCCTTAGATAAGTCAAAAAATAAATTGTATACATAGCTCTAAACCCAAACAAAAACGCATAAATATGTTAATACTATATAACAAAAATAAAACTTGGATATTAGGAATTCAAGAAAATATTACTATGCTAAATAACAGTTATACGAACCTTCCTTATATGAATATAAAAGTCCCGTTCCATTGTCTCCATCCGATACGACTTAGGTAAAAAATACCCCTTACCGTCTATAGTAGAGAAACATCAAGTGAGTTTGTCTAGAACATGGTCGCCTGTCATTAACACCTGCCACCTGTGTACATATTTCTGATCAACTAAGGTCCTTTGGGTTTAATAACATCATTTCAAGATAAGAATCCCGTCCTCTATGGAATAATGTGAATCGGTTTGTTTAAAGAGCTATTAACGAAATCTAGAGGGTTTTCAGAAAATCTCAACCTTTCCAACTACTGTCGGACGCCACAAATAACAGGTCAACGTAGGGACAATATTTTCTATAATGACTACGTTCTGGTGGTCATTTTCATCCTGAATTACGTTGTGCAGAATACTATATCTATTGACGAAACGACAATGTTGTAGCTTGTCGACAAGAATCACAATTGAGGACAATGAGCAATCTGACACAAGAGCAAAACTTACTACATGGATAGTAACTTTATCTCTATGTCTGTTGAACAGAATGTCTCTATATTGCATAATGTGTCATTTATCCCAACAACACTGACCTCGAAGAGACACACACTTTACAAATCGGCTTTCAACAAGTGTCCACAGTTAGTTGATACTTGTATATCTGTGCATTTTTGTCAACGTGCAAAACTAAATCCATCGGGACGTCGGAATGTGTTACAATACTTTGTTTCTCTGTTGAGCGAACATTCTACAAAACAGTATACCAACAAAACTGCATTCTTTTCTGGCATAGCACAAAGGACGTTGCACTGAGGTTTCCTAGTAATTGATAACAAGCAATGTCACCACGGTAAATATACCAACGATAAAGAACGAGCGATATCAACACGACTCGGACTTGACAATGTGT
>JAVFBW010167145.1:0-11342 GCA_034783835.1 Mopalia ciliata
GGGGGGTCCATGTCATTCCATGTGCGTGTGCGGGTGGGTCCATGTCATGCCATTCGCGTGTGTGGGTGGGTCCATGTCATTCCATTCTCGTGTGTGGATGGGTCCATGTCATTCCATGCGCGCCGTGTGTGGGTGGGTCTATGTCATGATGCGCGTGTGTGGGTGGGTGCATGTCATTAATTCCATGCGCGTGCAGGGTGGGTCCATGTCATTCCATGCTCGAGTGGGGTGGTTTAAGAAGTGACATTAGATATATATGAGGCTTAGTACAATATTTGCACTAAAAGGAAATTTGTGAAATTTTAAAATCATGTTCCATTCGTGAAAATGCAGTAAGCCCTATACTTTTTTTGTTATACCGAATGCATTCGTTCTAGAGTTGTGGCGGACAATTTGATCTGTACTAAACTTTTGCAAAATATAACTATATTGCAAACCTCTATAAAACCGTGCTGGTCGCTGCTTTGCAAGAGAAGACTTCACTTGACGGGGCAGACCTATATACATTGCGGAGAACACTTCTTACCGAGCAATGAAAAAACTAACATAACCGCCTCTATTTCAAGTTTTGTTTTCTACGTTTATGTTAAAATTTACTATCAAGTGTTATATTGGTTGATAAAAACATATAGTTTAGATCATATGTGCATCTCAATGGCTAAAACACGTAATTACGGACAGCCGCTCGCTTGTTTGAAGCTTATAGTAAACAGGGTTTAAATACTTGTTTCGTCAGAGAGATGGACTCCACAAAATTTGAACAAACGTCAATACCTTTGGTGCAGCTACAATATACGTAATTACGTATCACACTATAAACGTTAAGCTAGAAATAGCAGAAATCCGTAAGAAAAGATACCGTAATTATTTCTTTTAAATATTATGTTATTCTCTTTTCGTGGAGATGTTCTTCATCATAACTTTTCAAAGCTAATGAATTTAACCCAGTGTTGATATGGAGATCATTACGTCATTGAATAGTCAATGACGTCAACAGTGTTGATGCAAAATATATGCGAATTCCTTGAAAGGCATTGAATCTCACGCATATATAATTGACAGCCAGGTGTTTCTATTCCGTATATTGGCCTGTAAGATGTAGATGACTCTCTTGTTGTCCAAAAACCGTTCAGAATTCGATTCTTTTCAGTGATCAACATTTTTAAATATCAAGACGACAAAAGCAAGATGCTTGATTTGATAAATTGAGACAGGGACAAAGAGATGACATGATATTTTGTGTAAAAACCTTGTTTTTTTTTTTCGACAAAATCCCAATGCAGACCCGGGACATACAAATCATACATTGTGTATGGAGACTCAGCTTAAATAAGGCTTTCGAAAATAAAAGCCTGTCATTGAAAAGTTGAATATAATTGATTCCTCTTTAAACTGAAAGCAGAAAACATTGATTCAAACAATTCATTGATAAACTTTGACATAACATCTGTGTCTTACCTTGACTATATTTCGAAGTAGTTGCCATCTACACAGATATACTTACTACTAAACGCCAAAACAACAACACGCACAAAAAAGGTTTATGTTATGTCCTAGAGACCTTCAATATTTGTCATTGTGTCTATTCCTTAGACAGTTTTGTAGTAGAAGGCCATGGTCTCATCCAAATTCACGCTGGCTGCCCTTATTACTTATTAGAGGAATTGTTTGTGTTTTAAGTTCACGTTCTTTGTTATACACCCATGTACAATACATTTCTCTTAACATCATGTTGAAAAATGTTTGGTTACATCCCTTTATCTATCAGACGGACTACACATTAATTCCAGCCGTATTTGGGTTATTTGGGGTAATATTTTTCTCTTTTATTATGTAAATGTTCATTTCTAATGTTTTTACTTTGGAATTATTTACACAGCAACATCAATTGCTTAAGAAAATTGTTATGCACTCCCACATTTATATACACTTGTATAATTTCGTCAAAATCGTGAAACAACAGAAATAATATCGTGAACATAGACGTTTCGCTGCTTTTGAACTAAAGCTTAACTTATTAGCACCAAACTGTTGAAGATATGTTTCGTTGATATGTCGGTTTAACACCTGTTCCACGCATATCTATCAGATAAGAGATAAACTTTTTTATATCCGAATAAAACCAGCTATGTCAAAATCGTCTTACATTAGCCTGCACGGACACGATGATTGTCTCCACGCTTTTCTTATTAGCGGCCGTTGCCCTTCAAGTCACTTTTGGTGAGTCGACCTTTTATAATGTTTTTTGTCTCATGTGTCCCAAAACATAACACCTATAAGTTGACCACAAGCAGAAGCAGCAACATATACTGCATTACCTATTTTCTGGTTTGGTACTCGGTTCATTTTCAGTAAATTATGTGTTAAGTCGCAGGTAAGTGATATATCATTTGTAATTGTTACGTTTTTGTGAACTTTTACAACCCAATGTTTACCAGTTCCAGGCGACATTTTCCAGGTTTTAATATCAGTATCTGTATAGTCAGTAACTGTAAATGACTGGAATTTGTTACAAAGAACTGTTAAACTGCTTAAGTAGTTTCTTGTAATACAACAAAGCAATAGATTGGTGGAAGAACTATTTCCGTTCAAATTGTCGTATACTAGTATGAGTGAGCAGTTATTGAATTGTCATATGAATTTATTTACTACGGATTGCATTTTTGTTTCTGCTTTTAAATAAAGGGGTGGATTTCCTAAAAGTTCATGGAAATCACTTCACTTACAAGGGAGAGAAGGTCTTTCTGTCCGGGGCTAACCAAGCTTGGGTGTCTTACGGTTATGATTTTGGAAACCGGAACTATCAATGGCGGGGCAAAGATCTGGAGAGGTACCTGAAAGAACTCCACGAAGCAGGTGGAAACTCTCTCCGTAAGTATGTTGTTGGATTAAAGAGAAAAACAACAATGGCCTGGTTCGACTAGCCGTTATTCTAGTCTCATAGAACGATGTGTCGATAAGGAAGAAACTGTTTTCTTATTTCTGGTTTGACCATGATGCGAACCCTAGACGATGGCTTTATTTCGATGTGGCTGTGTTTTGGCGGTAGCATCATCAACACACTAACACCATCAACACACTAACACCATCAACACACTAACATCATCAACATCATCGACACACTAACATCATCAACACACTAACATCATCAACATCATCAACACACTAACATCATCAACACACTAACATCAACACACTAACATCAGCAGCAAATCACATTATTATGCTTAATCTCTATGGGTAAGAAATCAAATTTCCAATATAGAAGTTAAGATTTAAAATGAAATGCTAAATATAGAAGAGAAAGTAATAAACACAAGGTAAATGTTAAACTATGCTGCCAGAGGACAATTAATTATAACAAAAACTCCATATCCATAATGCGAATACAGATATGACAGAGAATGTAGAATTCTGAAAGTTGTGTCTTATGAACCCGTGTAGAGAGAGGGTCGTTTCGCATTGTCAATGTCTTCCAGGTGTGGCTTTTAGGTCGGTAACACAGTCTTTTAACAGTTAATACTCCGCAAGTGCTGGTTGGATGTTTAGTATATAACTAACCAATCAAATAATCATAATATAATAATAATTCTAATCTATTAAAACCATCTAGTCTGTTAATTGAAATACGTCTTTAATTTGCTGGTTAAACTATAGCTATTGTTTTATTTTGTGTTAATTGAGTCAGTCAACCAGAATGAAAAAAATGGGGTTTGACTGAATGTTCTAAGACACATATGCATTGATATCAGTGTTAAAAGGTTAACACGTATTCGGTAGAGCATAAATAATACTATATCATAAGCACTTAGATATACCATATTCACCATTTACAGCATAATTCGTAAAAAAAAGCTTAATAACCTAATAAATATCCTGATGTTCATTGTTTTTCCATACCAGGCATTTGGATTCACATTGAAGGGGCCGTTTCGCCACATTTTGACAACAACGGCTATGTCACTGGTCCCGATGAGGAAGGTACTTTTCTGAATGAGATGAAAACTTATCTGACTAAAGCTCAGGAGTATAATATTCTTGTGTTCTTCTGTTTATGGAATGGTGCTTTGGTACAGCAACCTAATCACGCTAAACTTAACGGTCTCATAAAGGACACATCCAAGCTTCAGTCGTACATCGACAAAGCCTTGATTCCATGGGTGAATGCCGTCAAAGGCTTCCCGTCTCTTGGAGGCTGGGACATCATCAATGAGCCAGAAGGAGAGATGAACCCTGAGCTTATGAACACTGACGCCTGTTTCAACACAACTCCTCTACGCAACAGTGGAGCTGGTTGGGCTGGCAGACTTTATTCAGCATATGAATTCCAAAGGTAAACCGGTCTCAGTTGACAGATTTATAAGTTGCTGTTCCAACTTTTTAAATTAAAATAGTTTTTTCCCCCATCATGTCCACGGAGTTGCCACTAAATGCTGTATTAATGGTATATAAAGACCCTGCCATTGATGTTGTTATACACTCAGGATTGTGGTGGATCAACTATCATTTCAATACGAAAATCCAATCGCTTCATACAACTGCAACCTTATTCTAGAATATCTATATCTGCCTTGTTTATGCTGCATGGCTGGTCTTTATAGTTATTGAAACTAAAGTTAATATAACATATAACACAGTCTTCCACCTTTCATTTTAAACACATATTTGTGATCCCTAGAGACATCCGGAGTGGTGCTTACTTGTACTCGTAGAGAAACACTAATTGCCAATTTCTTTGTGAAAGGTAAGTTAATCAATTGAGAGTTTGGGGGCCCTGCAAGTCAAATGCCCCGAGCTCTAATTCCAGTTGAGACATACACGCTTCCTTTCTTCACAGTCACAACATATATTGATTATATGAATAGAGAAATTTTTGGTTGTCTCCACCGAGATTCGTAGAAATCTCAAAACTAGAAACAAAAAATTGAGGCACAACTTTAGAACAAGCTCTGGTTTAAGGATTTAATTTTTCATTTTCCATCGTAATGAATTGTCATTGGCGCCGCCCGCAACAGATGTAGCATGATGACTTTGGAATTAAGTTTGACACTTTATGTGTGACAGGTTTATTAACTGGCAGACAGATGCCATTAAGAGGGCAGACCCAAAAGCTATCGTATCAGTGGGAGCCTGGAACCCTCGTTCTACCACAGACAGAATGGGACTTTTTGACTACTATAAAGATCACTGTCTCACCAAAGCAGGCGGCAAACAGAAGGTTGGTTACTTTGGTACTTGGTATGTTGCATGATCGGTTCAACGGGTTTCTTTAAGTGGAGATTGCTACCATGTCATAGCTTACCTATTTCATTAACATTATTTCTAGCTACATCTACATGTACATCCAGGAGTGTATTTTAACTCCAGAAGGCAATGACACTGATCTTTCTCAACATTAAAAAATATGCAAATATTTTAACGTCTAGATTTATTCTTTGTACTTTTGTGTTATAACAGGGAACATTGGATTTTTACCAAATCCACAGTTACGCATGGGGCGGAAAATATGATGAATATGCTCCTTTCAAGGTGAGTTAGGGACAAATGGATCATGTCCCCCCCACCCCCTCTACCCCAAAAAGTATAAATTCGCAATGGTAAATTTCAAATGCCTTGTGTAACACATTCATAATGTTTTTTCAATAAATGATTATCATTGTCAATTCAACAGTTAGTGTTTATTTGTGGTATTTGTATTTCTTGTGTGTATTTAAAACCAAGAGGAGAACTGAATGAGACAGCCCAAACCTATACATATGTTGAAGGAATGTGCCATTAGTTCACCATTAATGAGCACGTTTTCTCTTTCAGCATCCAGCCAGTGATTACGGCCACACAAAACCTGTTTTGATTGGAGAGTTTAACCAGGTTAGTGGGGGAGGAATGGACATTGTTGAACAGTTCGCCCAGGCTTATAACAAAGGTTACAGCGGGGCCTGGACTTGGCATGCGCGTGCTGATGGAGGAAATACGGATTCCTGGGATAACCAGAAACGTGGAATTAGGTCATTAAAAGGAAAGAATGACCAATCAAAAGGAGGCAAAGTGGCGATCAGTTTGAGTTAACAATATAACATTACAAAACTTGTACATACACATAAATGCTTTGTCCAGTAAAACAAATTTTCACATATGAAAAACGTTGTTGATTTCAATAATAAACGTTACATCTATGAAATATTTCTAAAAGAAATGTAATCATATTGGCACATGGATGTCGATTAATTAAAATGATGAATCATCTCGTTCTATAGATAATCTCCCAGAGTCAGAAACTCTCGTTTTCGTTTTATCGCGAGCCGCTCTAGCTCAGTCGGCTATGAGCTTGCACTGCTAGTGAGAACGCCGGGTTCAAATAATGGTGTAGGCAAGCAAAAGTACCTTTTTTCTATAATACAGCCTCTTACTTTTGTGTAGAAGGGTTATGTATATGTATGCATTAATATTGTTCGCATAAATAAACAGACCACATGTATGCCCTACAACTTCCACCTTTGTAAACACTTCGATTTATTTTCTAGAATGATGTAACTTGAAAGAGTAAGAGTTTTGGCGCGCATTAATATGTATATATATTTCTACAATAACAATATAAATTTACCATAAACAGCTTATTGACATAACCAAAACAATAATTATGGGTAATTTCTTTATTAAAACTACACTTGTGTCAGTGATTCTCGTTAAAGATTTGCCGATTTAATTGGATGACAAGTTGGTGTCGTTCTGCCGTAAGCTTTTGTAGCTCAGTCAGTTAGAACACTAGGCCTGCTAGCCAGAGACCAGAGTGCAAATCTCGGGAGCGGCATATGGCAAACTGCTTCACTTCTTCTATCTTTATTATACAAGTGTTGAATTCTTTTTCACATATGAAAAATAAATGGCTTTATTTTACATATCTGAAAAGAAATTCCACATATATATGAAAACGAATTTCACACCTTTAAAAATAATTCACCGTAAAAAACAAGTGAAGAAAGATTAAATGTTTATTTTACATATCAGTGGTGGCAACAATTTCCCTTAAGTGAAAAAGAATTCGACATATGTAAAATAAACGTTTATTTTGCATATGTGGAACATTTTTTCACTTGTGTATAATTAAAAAAGGGTTAGTGGAACTCTTTTGTAGTTTGTGAAAAAGGCATCTAAGACATCAATTACAGTCTTTTCCCTCACATAAGGACAAGCAAAGCTTTCTTTCTCTATCATAAGAATATATAGTTATCATAGGTATCGGGTTAATTTGAGTCCATGGCACTTTACTGTACCATGATGACACTTTGCACAAATAATATTTGATATGCAACCGCCAAAACAGGACTGTTTGGACCCGTATATTTGATTGACTTTTCATCCTATGTTATTTTGTATACACAAAGCGGCTACCTTTCAATACAACTATCTCTAGATTGCACCACAGTTAACTTTATCTTGTTAAAGTACAATAGTCAAGTAATTGCCAAATGGGCCAACAATAGGACTGTACTATTTGTAAGGTGTGGTAAATATCCCCAAAAATTGTTTATTTGTGTTTCACATAACATTGAGAAAGATTGTTAACATAATAAGCAATATTAAAGCTGGTGGCATCCAAATCACCTGGAACGTTTCCTAACAATGTTTGGAAATATAAATAACACAAAAGAAGTATGCAATGAGATGATACATCCGATTATCAAAAACAGATATTAAACAAAGTTCTCGATCAAGATAGCAGAATGATTACGTAATCCTAGGATACCCATGGACTTTTGAGGACAAAGAGATGGGGTCTCCATAAAACTAACCACTGAGTTCCAATTAACAAACTTTAATAATTCACTTAGGACTCATTAACGTCCTTTTCGAACGTACAATGGTAATTATCTCCACAAATCTAAAATAATTCAGGCTGCATAAATATCATTATAAACCATAAACAATATTTCGTTAAATTTTTATTAATATGAACACAAACGTACAATGACTCCGTAAATACCCTTTAATCCATAAAAACATCAAGGGCTTGCGTACTTCATACACTGACGTACATCCAGTATGAGGGATTTAGATTAATATTTATTAAATACAAGTTTAGGATATGACACACAAACAAGGTAGCAGGGAAAGTGAAAAATAGGCATTCAGATTATTGCTTCATGCGGTATTTGCGATACAGTCTTCATGCGACAGTTCTATACCATAACCCGAACAAATAGTATCTCTATATGTAGACAGATGTCTTGACCTTGGCTCGCGAAGGTGCAGTTCTATACGCTGAAGACACTATACAAACAATTTATATTCTAACTATGATATTTCACGCTCCCTAATATAAATAAAATTCTCATAACTTCTGGAAAATTAACAATATATAGATGTTATTGTAATATACTATTCACTTATAGGTTACTAGTGCTAGTTTCGGTATTCTATATAACTATAAATGTCCAGGTAGACATTTGTTATTATTAAAATCAATGAACCAGCTACTCGACGAAGCATGTGTCAATAAAACAAATCAAAGGCCTATCGAAAGCTTCCAATAATAGGCCGAATATTTTATGTGTGAAACCGGCATAAAAACTAGGTCATAGGTATGAGAATGACCTACATAAATGGTGATCGATTATTTTTACCTTGCTCCAGAGATGCATGTGCATTGTCATTATACGGATACTGAGTAGAAATACAAGTGAGAGAAGAAAGTTTCGAAAGACGTGGACTGACTGTGAAGTGAATTATACACACTACGAACATGGTCAGATTAAGATTTGAAATGTTCATTATTTTTTCTCTAGTCCCAGTTATAACAGGTAAGTTAGATCTTTCAGTATCTTGCGAGATAATGGGGAAATAGATCTCTTCAAATTATTGAAAATATTTGTGATTGATTTATTTGTCTGGGAACTTATCAGTTCGAATCAAGTCTCCTTTGAAGACAGATAAGAGTGGGTTTATTCGGTAGACGTAAAATCATTTAGACACTTATTTCTTATGAGGACATATAGTTTGGACGATCACCCGAGTTTGAGATCAACAGCCATAAGGCCGCACATTTAAAATAGGCCTTGTCTTAAATTCTTAATACACCTATACAAGACTTTATTTTGTTTTTTCTTCCTATAAACCATGTCATGTTAAGCTTTAAATTGCTACCGTTCTTTTTCAATGATACTGTTCTGAATGGCAGACTCGTTTCTCTGTATAATTTCAATATCGGTTATTAGCAAAACTATAAATCGATGTAATAGTTGTACACATGTTTTCAATTTTGCTATACATCTTGGCTATAAAGTAATTGTTTCCAATATGATAAATTCATTCATTTAGCCATTCATTGGTCAGTTTGTTCAACAATGCATGTATTTTTGTACTAGGTCAAAACACGTCGCACCTCTCCGTTGACGGAAGTAACTTTGTGTTTAATGGCGAGAGGGTGTTTTTGTCTGGAGCAAACCAAGCCTGGATTAACTATGGGTTTGATTTCGGTAATTCCCACTACAAGTGGAGAAGAAATAAATTAGAAGGGTTCCTGAGGGACATAAGGGCTTCAGGCGGAAATTCTGTGCGTAAGTATTTAACTTAATTAAATTCAATTAAGTGCTCAAAATTGTTCTTTCTACTATTTTGTTTTTACATGGGTAAAGTCGCTTTTCCACCAAATCCTAGAATAATATACCGGGGGTAAGCAACGTACATCCGTGTCTTTTAGTGGAATTACTCAAATTTTGTGAAACAGCTAAGCTTAATAGCGAAACTTCTACTTTTTGTCAATTTGG
The DNA here is from genome assembly GCA_034783835.1 of Mopalia ciliata. Taxonomy (NCBI): domain Eukaryota; kingdom Metazoa; phylum Mollusca; class Polyplacophora; order Chitonida; family Mopaliidae; genus Mopalia; species Mopalia ciliata. Next base: position 9,765 of record JAVFBW010167145.1, read on the forward strand.
TACCTTAACGTTCTGACTTTTTTCTGTACTAAATCACATGACCCGAGTCCCTATGGGAACCTTTGTCCGCTATAGATTAGATTAGTTTCTTGATTTTATATAGAGCCACAAGGACCAGATACATAGCAAATAACAACAAACTATTGAAAATGTAGAAAAAATGAAACAATATGCATATAAGACATAACAACATTCACAAATAATAAGAATAGTCTACAGTATATAATTCCAATGTTGCTGTTAAGCGTGGTGTATTTCTCAAAAAACATTGGAATTTTTTTCAACACAAGAATATATAAAGGATCCCAGCACAGTTGCAAATGCTGGAGGTGGGTCTAGTAAACAATAAAATAATTTACCATCAAACAATGATGGGTACTTTGAATATTGTTAATTAAACATTTTTAGTTTAAGCCAGAACTTATCCATGCGCAGTAATATTTGGATTGACATAGGGAATATACTTAATTTAGTAAGGCAGCTGATAATAATCGATCTTTTGTGCACCTCTAGTATGCTCTTACATGCATGTATGGTGAGTTTATTTCACGAGAAGTAAGACCAATTTGAGAAATCTATTTGATGGGAACGCCATATAGCATGACCCCATAACTCTGTGCCATAAGTACAGATTGGCACAGTGTTAGAGTGATACATTTCTCTATAGGTAATACATAATTTGTAGTCAGTCCTTGTTTTATTTTGAACCACGAGCGAGTAACTTTGTTTCTTTAGACTTGCTATAGCCATTTTGAAGTTACCACGACAGTTTAGAAAAAAACCAAGGTAGTTTGTTATATTTATAATAAATTTTGTATGTAAAATATAAAATGTGCTAAAGCATACATATGGCTGTAACCACAGACCATTATTTTACTTTTATTTAGATTAAGGAATAATTTCAAGAGTGAATATTATTCCAGGTTACGGTTTAATTCTTATTCTGTATCTGTATTGTTGTCTACGTCAGTTTATTTTCCCGATAAATCAAATGTTGTAATGCTCACTACGGAATCGGTCGCAATTGAACACCTGATTTGTTCTTCGCCAGAAAATAACAAATGCTATTCGAAACGAAGAGGGTGGATATGCTTATGATCTGATTGTAGTTTTAGAGAAAAATTTATTGCCGTAAATAGAGGCGGTAAGGGATAAGTAATTGGTGACTTGGATGCTTTTATTTCACATACCTACAAAAGAGTTCCACTTACCTTTTTAATTTCCACAGATGTAAAATAAACGTTTCCTTTTACAAATGTCGAAATCTTTTTCACTTATGTTGAATTGTTTATTTCATGAGTTTTTTAACATATGTAAAATAAATATTTATTTCACATATATGGCCCCTGTTATACTTATACTTTAAAATTATGTTGTGAAGCAGTTAACAAACACTTTCTCCATTCGATCTATAAATAATGACTTTAACCAAAACATTAAATCTATTTCTCTGAACAAAATTTAATATTCATGAGAAATTGATGATTCAAAGAAGAATTCAAAAATTCATGCTTACAATTATATTCCAGGAATATGGGTGCATACTGAAGGCTACTCCACACCAAAATACGACAGAAA
>JAVFBW010167156.1:0-11341 GCA_034783835.1 Mopalia ciliata
TCATATCCACCAACATGTTGGTTTATTGACGGTGAAAAACTAGTAAAATTGTGTATTATTGCATTTCGTGTGCCAAAAGTGCTAAAAATATTAAGTTTTAGGCAATATCAAATTAAGTTGATGAAAAAATTTTGTCTATAAAATTCCCTGATTAGTCTTTAAATGAAATAAATAAGGATGAGATGAAATTATTAAGTCTTGGGGCTTCAAAGATAAATGTTTATAAATATGTAATAGGCATACTCTTTATGTCTAATAACATATCCACTGTAAGCTTCTCTCCATTCATGGGATCCGCTCCATTGTCACTAATATATTTCTCAATCAGCCGTTTCTCAAAGACATGACCTGACACAGGGGAGATAACTGGATGCTCCGGAACTTCATTACTGACTGAAAATATAAAAGTAAAACAAAATTGTGTCAATTATTACCTCTAATTATAAATTCGTTAAACCTTTTACTTTCACAACAAAAACAGGATGCTAGAGCCATTCACTACTAATTTTTTTGAAAATGTGCAAAGACATTTCCATAACTTCACAATATCTATTGTAATTACAATGTACCAAACTCATATCCAAACTCTCAAATCTCCAGGCCGAGGCAGTGTGACTGTACAAGTACAATTTCTGATGCCTTTTGAACAAAGAAAAATAAACAAAAAAACTATGATTTTTCTTCACAAAATTGTCACTACCTAATCTGCTACCATTCAGCCATTGGGCTACCTTTACAAGATAGAAAAACTTAATTTCCAAGAGGATACATGATGATGTTCCCTTTCCCAACACGAAACATCATGTCCCACAGTGCATTGTGGGGGAATGAGTCAACTTGAAACAAATCTTTGGGCAGCGCGACTTTAGACTGGATATATTAAATACTTACTGAGATATCTCATCTGTGTCCCCCTTATGTTCAGGACACAGATGAGAATTACGCCATGTTATTTGTTGATATTTTGCTTGAGCTTCCCACACTCTGAGAGTAAGGAACGATTTGCAGCTAATTTAACAAACACAATTCAACAAAAACATATCGACCGCTTACCTTATTGCCTTTTTGTGAAATGTACGTTAAAAAAATGATGGGTTTGCACAATAAACACCATTTATTGGAGTGAAAATGCACATTTCGATAGGTGAGAATTCTCTCACATGGCTTTACGTGTAAACAATCTAAGGAATGACCTAATTACGTCGGCATATTTGCCACTTCAAAATCTGCGGCGTTTCACTCGTTCGTTTCCATATGTCTGAGCTTCTATGAAGTTAAACATGGCTGTTATCCTGCTATAAAAATTATCTCATGTAAAACCATAGGAATTTTTTTTATTTTATTGTCGCACATTTTGTAAAAGAGGTTCCTGCTTATTGCCGCGTGAAATATGCATGTTATCAAGATCCAGGTATCGTCAATGCAGTCTTACGCTTTATTGACAAATGTCATCAGACGTCTATCAAGTATTTGCTCTCATTGAGGCCGTAATAACTGGACTGTAAGTGCGATTAACTGGCTTCCAATTGAACTGACCACTGGTCATAGGCAAAAGCGCAAGAAACCAGTCACAGTGTTAACTGATACGGCTTCATGCTGCTTGATCCTAGGCCGCCCGCCGAGGGAATTCAGTGACTTGTCTTCAGTGCAGGTGGTCCCGGCGAGAGTCGGAAGAGAAAGAAAGCTTTCCTGCAATGCAGACTAATCTAGCAGCTTACCTCGACATTTGCGTACAATCACGGGAAAACAAGCTGGATAACATTGTACTTTCAATATTAAACACATCCAAATGACTAACGGTGAAATACATATGTCCTCTTTCTAAAAAAATATATATTTTGTTTACAAACTGTCCACGTCCTCACATAATCGATTTCGTTTTTTTTTTATTTGCTGTATATTGTCGACTGTATATTTAGCCTTCACTGTTAGTTTATAATATAATCTTTTTGTCTTTTGGCCGAAAACAGCACGTGGGAATCACTGCGATGCAAAACTCGGCAACCTTGTTCTAAAAATAGACCTATGTTATAAGCCGTAGGCGGGCTTGTTTTTAGACATGTTGGATTGCGGCTTTCCCAATTGGAGATTTTTGTATTCTTGTGATTTCCCGTCTCCTCTCTCGTGTAACTTTATTTACAAATAATTCATTTCTCTTCATTTTCCGATAGAATACGTTCAACATGCGGCGTGATCATAATAATTCATTAACCAGTGCTGTATTTTTCGTTGCCAACAACGGGAGTTACATGCTGTAATTTTGACCCTGCAAGCCATTTTTTTTTTTTTTTTGCCTTGCCAAAATTTCCCGTCTGGACACCCTCGTTTCCCGGCAATGAGATTCCCGAATTCCCTACTTTTTCCCCGGCATGTCCATGACTGATTGGTTTCAAATCTGAAAAACATTCTAAGGGATTCAGAAATTTACTTAACTTTGTTTCACTGTCAGCTGTCTTATTTATTTGTCAATGTACTGGAAATTTGTCATGCAAAGTTTCTTTAGGCATGGCAACAAACGGCTGTCAAGCGACGACAGCATGGGACAAGACATACATTTATATGACTTTGTTTCTCAAAACAAAAGAATGTGCGATAGACAAAGAAACATTTTACAGCTTACAATTGAACCCATTTTAAATTTATTTCACCATTTGTATGCAAAATAACAGCAGTAAAGCAGAGGGGCAGATTTCTCTGCAAGTAATTTACCCAGAATTTTACAAATGGCGGGCATAGTTAAGGGGGCGTGGCAAATTTCTGGTTAATTTGTTAGTGATTTTACTATTCGAATGTATATATGTACCTTCAAGTTTTTTACTGTTCACTGGTACCCGACTAACCGTTTCACCACTACCAGTGATTTTCAGGTCTTCGTCTCACCTTGTCTTTTTTGTTGCGATTGGTGTCGCAAGTGGTTTTCTTCACCCATTCATCTGGAAACATGAGAGAAATAACCTATAGTATAAAGTTAACCCCAGTCAGTCAAATCAATAGCCTGACAATCTCCTATGTGGCTTGGTTTAAATGATGATTTCTATACCGCCCCAGTCTGAGTATTCATGACTGATTGGTTTAAAATCTGAAAAACATACTAAACAGTTCAGAGATTTACTTACTGTGTTTTACTGCCTGCTTTCTTATTTCTCCAACTAAATACTAGAATTGCATGACTATTCCCTGATTTTGAAATAGTCAATTTTGCAAACCAGGCTGTCATTGTCATTTGGTTTGTGTCTATATCTTATAAAATGGCTAACATTGAGGGCTGGGAGATACAGCTGGTGTCTTGTAAAGTATTTTGTACACATAATTTTTGTTTGATCTGCCATTTTAATACAATCAGAAATAAAGTTACTATGCTATCCTGTTCTACACAAATACACATAATTCATAGAAAATATTCCTAAAAAAGATTTTTTTTACTCATAAAAATGTATTTTAGGGTAGGCAGCCTTGCTGTTATTCTGAGCTGATATCTTCATAATGTTTCTTTATTAGATCCTGCTTTTGGCTCCTATATTTGTTGCTAGCTAAGCAGCGTTCAGAGTGTTTTCAATCATTCATTCAGCTGGAGAGTGAAACAACCCTAAGTACAGAGTTAACTGTCAAACAAACAAACTAACAATCTCCAATGTGGCTTTGTTTCAATGATGATTTCTATACCGCCCCAGTCTGAGTATTCATGACTGATTGGTTTCAAATCTGACAAACATGCTAAGTGGTTCAGAGATTTACTTACTGCTTTTTACTCTGTGTTGTCTGACTTTTATGTCAATAAGTCAAAATTGCAAGACTTTATTGTGTTTGAGGTAATTTCCATGCAAGGGCCTGCGCCAGTGGCTTAGTGGTTAGCATGTGCGCTTTCTGTGCCTACTTCGATGAACCGTTCACAGGATCGAGTCCGTCTGTTGACTTATCTGGTATATGAAAGAGTCACCGGATATGGCTGCAGCGGTGGTGGTTTCCTCCTGGTTTTCCATCGTTATAAGGCCAGTAACAATGTGAAGTGGAAATCGTCGTCCTTTAAGTGATTTATCTTTAAGTACAACGTTAACCCCAAACAAATAATCAAACAAAATTAGCCAGAGGAACCCCACTCCCCAAACATGTGATGTATGATGTTTATCAATGTACATGCACTGATGATTAAATATGTTGTTTTTTCTTCAATTGCAGGCAAAGGGAATAAACAAGTCTTAAGCAATAATGATGAAGTGGCCTTAGCAATGAAAAAGAATAAAGGTAAATGCTTCTGATGAGTTTAACAGGTGGCTGTGTAGAAACTGCCTGTATTCCTTTGGTGCTTGGTAGTTTCTTTCATCCATTGGGATTTCCTCTCTGCAATGTGAAATGGACAATCTGTCATATAGGTGAAATATCCTGGAGTACAATGTTAAACCCCAATCAAACAAAACGAACTAACCGATTCGGGTGTTGTGCCATCACTTTCCTGTTGCCCTAGTGTTCTCTGAGTTAAGGCTCATGATCATTGGAAGTCAGTCTGTGCCCTCTATAGCCTTCGTTGCCCATGGTGCAGAGGGTGCTTTCCTTTTCTATTTTGTTAGATGAACCAAGTCCTGTGATAATATCTATTTACCGCCCCAGTCTGATGTTTCATGACTGATTGGTTACATCTGAGGCATGTTTATGATAACTCATAAAGTTAATTTGCAAGGTTTATCATTACTATAGATAATTCTGATGTCTGCTAAAATTCGGATTTTTTTTATTTTATACTTTTCATCAAGATAAGTTAATATTTTATATTGTCACTAGCCATTTCCTTTTACATTTTCACCAAATCTAACTGGTTTTCTGGGTTTTTTTCAGCTTTTGTATATTTAGATATGACGGCCAGTGATGACAGCAGTTTACCAAATGAAATCAGAAATAAATACACATTAACAAGAGTTCTTGGCAGGTAATTTAACACAATAGCTGTTTACTGTTTTGACAACTTGCTGTTATTTACATGTATCTGAAAATTTTAAAGCGTGAGAAGAATACCAATGCTGTCTTTATCTAGCACCGGAAGAAAATTACCTTTCTAAATTATGGACAAAATTCACAACACTTCAACTAGACATATTTTGGCATATCTGATAATCATGGTTACCAAATGCTGTGTATGGGTATATGTCATCTCTGAGGAGTGTATGTTTGGGGTTTTTCTATAAATTCTTGTTCTAGAATGTTTCAGTAATTTTGCTATTTTCCACATATTTTTAATGTGTTTGTTTTGGAAATTATGATTAATTCCACTTCATCTCACTTCTGACCCTAATTATTAATTTGTTATTATTCTTCACAGAGGTGCGTGTGGAGAAGTAAAGTTAGCATTTGCCAAAGGATCGTGTGAAAAATATGCTGTAAAAATAATCTCTAAGAAAAAGTTTTCAACAGGTGGAAAAACTCAAGTTGTGAGTATTTTTGACCAGAGCATTTGCCCCCTTTCAAAGGCAAGCAATCTTTTTTAAACACTGGAGCAGATTTAGAATTTTGACGCCATCCGAAGGTCAAATAGAAGTCTGTTTGCAAGAATGCAGATGCCTTCACATAATTTCTCATACATCAATTTTTTATTTGGGAAGAATTTTTTCAATGCACACTGTATGAATAAATCTTCTTTCCTAACCGGAAACTTCATTTTTTTTTTTTTTTTCCTCTGCAAAAAGTGCTGTTTGTGATTCATTGAAAAGATCTAAGTTTGTAAACACTGTCAAAAAATAAGCTGGTGATACTTTTATAGTTTGGACAGGGGCTAAGCAGTTTTCAAAACCTTTGATCTTGAGGCGTATTTTTCTCGACTCTAAGTGATGATGTAACATACCGCCCCAGTCTGACATCTGCTGACTGATTGGTTTATATCTGATAGACAGTGATAAATCTGTTATTTTTAAAGAGACATGAAATTACTAATTCTTAGGATAACATGGTAAGGGGCAATTTTTGTATTGTGTCTTTTGTTTGTCCTCTTTGAGTCATGAAAGTAATTTCAGGCAAGTCGTCAGGCCCACGCTCATCTCTGTCAAATCAACCCTTCAAAACCAAAACAAAAGTAGACTAAAGTGCGATAACTTCCAAATTTTTAATCTCATGTGCTGGTGCTAAGCTATCATTTATGTCAAGAAAAGAACATGCATGTAGGAACATTTTTTGGCGACAAAAAGCGCTTGTCGCGACGATCAAGCAGTGTTTGATTTCAGGCGATAAAATCTCTGCGTAAAAATACAACCGACCTGTCTGCGCTTGGCAGCGAAATTTGTTGCCGACAACACATCAGATTGTTCAATCAGATTTGATATATTTGTCACATGATACTGTAGTTAAAATGGCAGTCCCTTTGTCAAGGGAAATATGGTTGAGCCAGCAGGAAGATGTGTCACATACAGTCGCTCATAGTCGCCTCATTTGTGCTCATGTCTCTGGGCGACAAAAATCCCTTCCAGTCGGCGTGGATTGCCGCGATAAAAATCGCCTCATCTGCGCCGGGCTTTAGTTATAATTTAAATAATTATCTTTTGATTAAAGCAAATCAGCCATTATATAATAATTTTAAAAAAATAAATGAAAGTAATATACATGTACATATGGACAAATATTTAAACAAATCCAGCCCCAATGAACTTTTTTTTGTTTGTATTCCATATTTGTAAATCATTATTTGGCTTATAGCGTCAGATGATTGAAAATGCTTTTATTCCTTTCTCTTTTTTTCAGAATATGAGCACACATGTTATGAGTGAAGTAAAAATATTAAAATCTCTTAAACATGTGAGTACTTCATTTTCATAGACTAAACTAGCAAGACTTTGCTAATCTTTGAGGGTCCAAAAAAAAAAGGATTTTAGCATAACCTAGATACCAGCATCTAATTAACAAGATTAATATATCAGTTCTATGTGTAAAAGAATTGAAAGATTTGGGATGCTCCATACCGGGCGTAGCACAGGTGGTGGGTGGGATCTTCCTGCTGTCCTGGGGCTGTGGCTTAGTGGTTAACTAGTGTTTTCTGAGCCTACTTCGATGTACCCTTCACAGGATCGAGTCCCTCTGTTGACCCCCAGGTACAGGAGTGAGTCACAAGATGTGGCTCTGGCAATCACGGTTGTGGTTTCCTCTCAGTTTTCCCCCCGTAATAAGGCTGTGTACAGTGTGAAGTGGACAATCCCGTTGACCTGGTGCTCTTAAAATTAAAGGTGAACAGGAGCCGATCTGTTTGTGATGTCTTTATATTGCACCCTATGATTGTCCTGCCTTGTCTTTGTCTGTTGCCAGTGGTGTTGAGGCTGGTTCCCTTTACTAATTGGGGGCCCCAGGCTGTGGCTTAGTGGTAACGTGTTCGCTTACTAAACTGAACCTGCTTCGATCTACAGTTCACAGGATCAAGTCTGCCTGTCAACCATCAGGTATATGAGGGAGCCACATGTTGTGGCTCTGGCAATGGTGCAGGTGGTTTTTACGAGGTTTCCTCTTGGTCTTCCGCTGTAATAAGGCTAGGTGCAGTGTGAAGTGGACAATCTGTCATATACTCTTGAATACAACATTAAACCCCAATCAATGTTGAGGCTGGTTTCCTTCACCCACTGGGCTGGTATGCTGTTAACAGAGTGAAATAATCTTAAGTATGACATTAAACACCAAACAATCTAACCAACAAACTTAAAACTTAAATAGTTTTCTCCTGTCTGTTTCAGCCCTGTATTATAGGCATAGAAGATGTTATAGACACTCCAGATACCCTGTATATTGTTTTAGAATTGTAAGTATTTGCTATTAACAGGAGTCTACTACACAGAGAAATCTTCATCTATTAACTAAACTATGTTGGGTTTAGATCCTAATTGACTTCAAATCCCTTTGCAATCATTTACGTGCCAAATTTTAACATCTAGAAACAGTTCTTTATTCATCCGATGTTGGATCAACAGGATTAAATCCCAATTACACATCATTGGCCAGCATTATTGTGTGAGGAAAACTGGGTAGTAAATTAACTCAGAAAACCTGCGACTTACCTCTGGTTGCTGGTATACCAACCCACATATGGTTCGCGGGAATAAAACCTGCAACCCCAGAGGTTGGTGGGATATGTGGACCAGAAGCATACACTCACTAGAGCGTACCCTCCAGACAACTCCGACACGTAGAGCCCTGTGAGGGAGCGGGTGGGTCATGGCCCTGCAGAATACTCTCTCGACTTCCTCAGTCGATCGTAAGAGGCGAGAAAAGAGGTTGCTTGTTGTTGCCCTGGTGTTCGCAGAGCTAAAGGGTAACGGGAAGCAAATTTGTTTGTGATGTTCTGTATTTTTGTCCGTCGTCATATAAGTGAAATACCCTTGAGTACGACGTTAAACACCAATCAAACAAACAAACAAAATATTTTGAAATAATAGTCCCCCTCCCCCGCCTCCCCTCTAGTTGAGCTTCACCATCTCCTTCCCCGTTCCGACTACTGGCCGACTACCGCCACTGACCTTGGGTTATAATACCCGTGTATTTTATTGCAGTGCAAAACATATGCAGTCATATTGTTTTGCGTAATTTGTAGAAATGCAATCCTATCCTTCGTCTTAATAGAAGAACGCTAAATTCCAATCTCATCCGTGAATTTTTTTCTCAAGCTATCATTTTCAGAAAACATAAGAGTGAATATTGTAAAATCATGCAATGGGAGCCATATGATTTTGCGTAATTTGGAGAAATGAAATCCCAATATTTATCTTAAAGGGTCCAGCTACAGTAAAAGTTTCAAGTTATTCACTGAAGTTTATCATTTAGGCGTGAATATTGAAAAATTGTGCAATAGCGGCCATATTGCTTTCCAGGTTTCAAGTTAAACTGTGAATTTGATATCAAAATCATCATGTTCATACAATATAGGCGTGAATATTGTACAATGATGCAATGGCGGCTATTTGGTTTTACGCGTAATTCGATGAAAGTCAATTCCCTTTGTTATCTTAATAATAGGAGACTATATATTTAAAGTTTCAAGTTAACCTGTAAATTTGTTACAGAGTTATTGTGTTCACAGCATATTGAGAAATGAATATGAAATAATGCAATGGTGGCCATCTTGTTCTACGGAATATGGTGAAATCCAATCCCATTCGTCGTCTTAAAAGGAGGAATCTACATACCATGTTTAAAGAAAGTCCGTGTATTAATTCTCAAATTATTGGATTCACAACACATATGGGCATGAATAGGCTGAACTTATGTAATAAAGGCACTTTGGAATTCGGAATTTGGTGACATGCAATATTACCACCCGTCGCCTTAACAGGAAGAAGCTACATATAAAGTTTGATGTTAATATGGAAATTTTTGTTTAAGCTAGCCTGTTCACAAAAAATTGTGACGGACAAAAAGTCAATCAGAAAGCTGTTTTTACACATCCCGAGTACTGAACTATCTTTGTAATAAGACATACGCCACAGGACTGATTCTGTAATAATGTAACATAGATTTGACATGGAATGATTACCGGAGAGTCGATTTGATTTAATACGGGATATCGACTGAATTGCGCTGCCTTTGTTGTTATACAATATAAGTTTATCCCACTTCAATCCAACACAGACACATCTGGTGATTTATGACTTGTTATAAGTCATGGACGCACCTTTTACGTATAGCCTAGCGTTTATTTAAGTATCCCGTGCATGATTTAATCAGCTTTCAAAAAGAACAGCTGTTTTCAGTGTTTCAATAAACGGCGTTAGAGGAGTGTATTCAATCAATCGTCTGATATACTGGCCCATCAAACGACATTCCCGGTTTGCTTTCATTGAGAATTACTGCGGTAACCTCAATTTGTAGGTGAAGCCGTCAAGACCCTTGTGTACTCGAAAGCTTTGGTGCAACATGATTCATTTAGTAGGGTTTAACGTCGTACTCACGGGTATTTCACTTATATGATGACGGATTGTCCTGTTCACACAGGTCCTTGCTGGAATTCGTTAAACCCACCCCTCCGATTTTCTGAGTCACATCATATGACTTACCAATATAGGCCAACCTGCATGATGTTGGACAGACGAACTAAATTTGTAAGATTAGTAGTCCGACACGCTAACCACTAAGCCACGGCCTAGGGACAGTATTTAGTCTATGGCAAACTTTAAATACTTCTTTTTCAGCAGATTTATATAATTGTCAGTTAAATATCGACATGGAAGGTTTCTTTGTAGTCACCTAACGAGTACCATCGATTTAAAGTTAAACAAATTGATCTACTATATTTCAAATGTTTAGCATTGTCTGCACACGTGCAAATATAAGACTGCTTAGAGGTAAAATATGGATTTATTATAACACTCTTTATAAAGCCCATATAACTAGACACAAAAGCAATATTGACTTTTGAATATACCGTCATTATATCAACTCTGTTATAATGAAAGTAGATAGGTAACACCTGATACAAATGGTGTTTAATTTCTCGTGTCAATATTACCCAGATGTGGCCTGGACACTGGATTGAATTATGTCAAATAATAAAGGAACGTACATTTGTACTTGTATGTATAGGCTATATATATGTTATAATGTCCTTTCATTGACGCTATACGGAGTTACGCCATATATTGATGTGACCGAAATGCTTCGTTGAATAACGTTAAAAGTTTAATGGCGTGCTGACAGTGAAAATAGCTGAGGGTTGAGAGGGAGCTTTATCTTGCTCCGGTGCTCTCTGAGCTAAAGGGCAACCTGAAGCCGATGTGACTAGGCCGGCGCTGATTGCATTCTTTAATATAATCGATTCTACTTCCTACATCGAGACATTGACCCTAAGATGCACCCGGCCATCTTGTTTCTTGTTTCGCACTTCTTTTATTTGCTGGTCTGTGCATGGCATATGTCACCCTAAATATTGGCGGAAATTAATTCGCGGTGGCCTGGCACAGAGTACGAGAGTTGTCTTAGTCTTATCCACCATAGAAACTCTGGCGAGGATATACGATTACGACGATTGTTGAAAAAGCGCTCTGTAGCGAGAAATAGAGAAACCTCGAAGAACCAATCGTAGTTTTGTAAAAGTTTCTATAGTGCAGGACGAGACGAGACAACTCTCGTACGCTTATACCAGGCCATCGCGCATTACATTCCATCAATATTAGGGGCGACCTAGCTATGCCACTGACCAACAGATAAGAGAAGTGAAAAACAAGATTGCCCGTGTGTATCTTAGAGTCAATGTCTCGACGTAGGAAGTACAATCGATTATATTTTAGAATGTCGAAGAACATGAATTGGATTTGTTTGTTTGTTTGTTTGTTTGATTGGGGTTTAACGTCGTACTCAAGGGTATTTCACTTATATGACGACGGATTGT
>JAVFBW010167167.1:0-11340 GCA_034783835.1 Mopalia ciliata
ACAGTCCCTGTGCAAATGGAACAGTTTGTAGCTGCTTTCTTCAGTACATGAGCACAAACAAATCTTGATGATTATAATTTATTTGACTGACTGAACAGTTAATGAATTATTTAACACCTAACAAGAATTCCTGCTGTTAAAGAATGTGATCAATTTCTATTTGACCTACACAGAGTAAGAATAATTGCACACTATATTAGCAACCTTGACCATAAAGGTATGTGGTGACCTGGTTATTATCTAAAACCCCAGGGGCCCTATTCCATAAACACCTCAATCCACATGGCAATGATGGCCTGTATAACTAGAATAAAACACATGGACAGAACACCTGTAAAATATGAACAAAGTCAAAGTTACATCTGCATCAACCACTAATTATATCCATAGGTTTATATTAAGTTCAGATAACCAGACAGCAAGCATATCAATGATTAAGACAGGGGCAAGGACAGGTGAAACATATTGCTAATTATTTTTAAGAGCTAAACACACACTTATAACTAAGTCACACATTTGTCTCCAGGGCAAACACAAGACTAAAAGACTAGTGAATATGTTTTCCAAACTTCTCCACCGAATATAGGAATTCAATCGGAATGGGAAGTTTTAGGGTTGTACATTTGTGTTGTGGACTGTAATATTGACTTAAATTGTGACCTAGGTAAACAATAAAAGCTCTATGAAAGCAACTGCTCTTTTCTGGGTAAAATGGACTTGAAGTTTATATCTTACTGTATCTTAACAGTTAACCTAGGATACAACTCCAAGAAACTCCTTAAGATGTTTTTGTAATTCAGTTTATTAAACCATCATCAGGAATAAATCATGTAGTTCATGAAACTGTAACATTATACCGTACAATAAAAGCACAATTTTCTTCCAATATGTTAATCATTTGATCTACAAGTATGTCAGTAACACTGTTAAATATTTTTATATTAGCACACTCACTGTAGGTGACAAGTTATTTTATGTTCTTCCTGGAATATTTTTATGACATTTTTATAATGGCCGTCTTATCATGAATTATGATTGAAATTTATGTATTCTTTGTAAATAACTCGGGGCTGGTTGTTCAAAACATATGTAATCACCATTAATCAATACACACTTCATCATGTAAACAAAAAACCTCGTACATTTTGCAAACTTGAATCACACAAATCTCGTATTAATTTGTGACTTCACCATTTGATTAACATGAAGGACATGTACATAATCCATTGCAAATATCAAAAAACAAATTGGTTTAAAGTCAACATTGCTTCCGACAACCTGATATAATATTCACCTCTTCACTACTTTCATGTTGACCATAATAGTTACTAACAATGACCACCAGTTGTGAATGGAAGAATTAATGTTAATATATTTTATGAACAGACTTTTGGAAAAAACACAGGTCAGTCAGGGGAGTTTCTAGAATATTTTTCCAGGTTTCTTTAAAAAATTCTCTACCCTATTTATGCTTGATTTTAGCAAACTATTCTGCTAATATTTATATATAGTTACATTAATATGGGTTTCTATCTTTTTTGATTTTTGATCCAGACTTTTTTCATAAATTTAAGAAATACATGTTATTGTCGCCACTCTGGTCTTCCATAATATACATGTATAAGCTTATGTTTCCATGGCAATACCTGTTGTTAGCAGTCATCTTAAAGTCAATGGTATATGTTATCTATGAACTAATTAATTTATGGAAAATGACCTTTTAAATTATATTTTTTTTATCTTTATAAGCTTTTGTTTCAATTGCAATAGCTTTTTTTTTTTGCCGCACATAAAGCATTGAGTCAATGGTACATCTTCTCTATGAAGTCAATTTAATTGATAGAAATTTACTTTTAAAATTTATTTTTTTTGCCAATTTCTACCACATCATAGTGTTATCCTTTTAGCAGATGTCTGTGGCAGGGTTATATAGCCCACATGCTGAGCACAATTACTCACTAGTTTCTTCAACAGAAAATGAACTGGAGTGAGATGAATTTTACTGGTAAACACACAGTAGTGGACCCACCCCTAGCAGGGGTTTAGACAGAAATCAAATGGTCATTTTGCTTCTCTTTTAAGTTTTTAAGTAACTGGGTGACCAATTTCTACAATCCAAGTAAGTCAGTGAAGTTTGCCTATCTCATGCATGTTAAAATTTCTTAAAAGAGAGTGTCCATGAGACATTTGTTCTATTCAGGGTGTTCAAATGATGGGTGGACACCCCTCTGTCTAAACCTTTAACCCTTAGTCTGGTGCCCTCCCCCTAAACTCTCTGCATAACTTAGGCAACACACAGACCATATGGAGCTCTATTGTTTCCCTGAGAAAAAATAACACTATACCACAGCTGGTGGTTCCTGTGTACTACAAAATGAACATCAAAGGCTTCTGGTCTTTAATTCTATTGAAAATTAAATAACCTCCCTGTGGATAATCCTTAATGCGATAGTAAATTAATCCATAGATTTCCTGCTCAATGCTCAAGTCATCAAAACAAAACATTCAGACAGCACATTGTAAGAACAAAGGCATAAATAATAAATGAGGAAAATGTATATAAGTTTTAAATTTGCAATCTACCATCAGATATGTATTAGGCCAAGGAACTTGACAGCCAGGTGTTGATGAAAGAGTTGACTGTTTGACAGAATCAGTCAGATTACATTACAAGTGCTGCAGCCTGGATAATTCTCTTAAAGAGTAGCAGCTATTTTTTTCTGCTAAATTCATTTGAAGTTTGGAAAGAAGCTTCTACTTAAAACCTATTCAAATGTAAGGTGCTTATAACTCGCACACAAAGCCTGCCTGACTGAGCGAATAGGAACACCTAACTGTGTCACACCTAGGCCTGCCTCAAAGTGCTATCCACCTATTACGGTACTTCAGCCAGGTAAATCAGCCAACAGCTTTACTGGGTACCATCTATTTTAGCAGCTGAGGGGCAGATTTTGAAAGATTAGGATATCATACGTTGTGAAGGTGTTAACACAATCATTGAAAACAACAGTCACATGAAGGCTTTAATCACAAAAGATTAACAATGAACAGGTAAGCTAGCTACCATTTTAAAATTATTTACTTAATTTTCCAACCTAAACTCTCAATCAGTTCAGTTGACTACCAGTTAATGTACTGGAGTATCACATGGGACAGTTTTTGGCTTTGTATATCCATTTAAACAATTGTTAATTTCATGCAATAAGAAAGCCATTAAGGTGATATGATTTCAATGCATAGGTTTCATTTAAATATAATTGTTTAAGTATCAATTTAAAAAAAATATATGTATTAATCTGGATAAAAAGTGAAAACACATGGTACCAGTACTGTTTTTGGGGGGGTATTTGAAATATAGGAATGTAACATTTTCTGTCGAAAAGAGAAAGCACAGTGTAAAATTAAAAAAATAACTGAAATAAATGTAACCCAATATTACACTCACAAAAAAAACTATATATGCTTATATACACCATTCAAAGTCTTTTATTTTCGTGCAAAATACTACAGAATCAACAATATCCACTACACTTCAATATTTCGCTATGGTAGACCTTTAGTGTACTAGATAGTGTCAGAAGTCTATCTTCTGATAGTATATTCACCAAACGAAGGTTATTAGGTTCATTTCTTTTGTACCTTACATTTATAACATGATTAGGCAATTTATGCTTAGCGATTATTCTCACTCTTACCAAATGTTTCCCGTCTGGAGAAAACTTGCACAGTTGACCAGTATGTTTGAATAACTCGGAGAAATTCATTTCTAATACATTAATCTGATTGTACTGCCTTATGACCTAGAAATGTTTGGATCGACTGCACGTTTCCAATTGTTTGATGGAATACAAAACAGGCTGAATCAAGTGTGAACAGGAAAGTCCCCGGCGCCGAAAAAAATCTTTGAGGCATAATAACGCAGACGGATTTAATTCAAGCCCGGCAATACTATATCTGCATAGATATAAGTCACACAAAACAGTGACAAATTGACACCCATGTTTGCAAAGTATCGGAGATGCTTCGTTGTCACTTAATAAAGGTGTTTATGATTGTTTGAAGATGAACAACACCAACAACTGTCATGTCGTCTCCCGCGAATTTGTTTGTGCGGACAAATCACGCCTCGCGCGAATGGTCTGTCGGGAAAGAGTGCTAGACGGTTATGCCATGTCACGGAGTTGAAATCAACAAAACATTTGTGAATTACGTCCGGATTAATTCGCGGTAGGTTAATTAGTGCCTTTGATGATATATATTGGAAAATATAGTCTGAATTTGATTCGCTCAGGAATGCGAAAAAAGACAGGTGTCGTGGAATTTCTGACAGGCTCTACGTGAGTGAGATACAACAACGTCTGCTTAATATTTTTCTAAGTTATAAAACGTTTGAAAATATTCTAATTTAATCAGTAACTAATGATGCAGAGGTGAGTATGGTAATATCTAACCCTTATGTTGGATTAGGGTACGTTTAATGATTATTTTAATACAATTAGTAATTAATCTTCCATAGTCCGATAACCCCACGCGCAATCCTCATAACCTCGTTATGGGATAAACACGTGGTTGCGCATGGTTGTGTTTTGGCGGCGATCGACTTGACATCACTGAATGTTGTGATCTGTTTCTTTCGGCAACTTAGTTATTTAGTCATTGTTTCATTCACCCTGCATCTTCCCATGTCATCATTTTCATTCGTAAGTATCTTACCTCATCTGTGATAGTAAATAGTAGCGATTCGGCTTATCGAATTTCCTAGATCACTGGATTATTTCACGCACCTAGCTTTTGCTTCTCGACAAATTGAACAACATGGCGGACGACATAGCTGTCAAAAACGTCAAACCTCTCGATTTCACTTACGAAATACGTCAAAAGTGTTAGCCAAGAAAGACAAATTGTTCATACCTATGTCGAATTTTATTGTCGTTCGTTTGAGGATACTTATTTCATAACGGTATGCAGCAGTTTTAACGCTATTTTTAGGTTCAGTTCACATGTAAAAAAAAGACAAATCACAAACATGCTTACTTTCACAATTATGAATTAGTTATTTGCTAGTACTAGGTAACATGTCATTCATGATTGGTATTCTATTCGTTTACCATTCGGTTCTATAATGTTCTAAAATAAGATAAAAGTTTGGTCAGATTTTGACATGTTCTTTGTAGGTACATAACTTTCAACAAATCGTACATACAGAAATAGTATAACTAGGCCTATATGGTATGCTTTAAAAAATGGTTCGGTGCTGTTAATGTTTCAGTGATCTTCAAAATACGTAAATCTGTAACAAAGGGTGTTTAAGTGCAGACATTTTTTGGATTGGAGTTGCCTTGATGCTATGGAAGCTGGTGGGCAACACTTTGTCAAGACTTTTAAGTTTTTGTTGTTGGGGGTGTGTGATTGTTCTATAAGCTTGTTGCCAGTGTTGTTGAGGATGGCTTCCCTCCAGTCACTCATTGGGCTTGCATGATGGCATATGAAGGGTTCATGGCTGTGGTTAGTCTGTCAAGACTACTGATCAAATTCAATGAACAGGTGACACAGGCAATCTCACTGATTGTTTTACCAGGTTCCATTTTAATCACCTACTGTATTTTAATAAGACAGACGGAGAAGTGGACAATCCTGTTGTCATAAAGTGAAATAACCTTAAGTATGACATTTAGCATGTCTACAGCTCACAGAATTTAAAGTCTGAAAGAGGGCTTTCTTTTTTAATTTAAAATGATCATCTTTGCTCCTTGCAAAGACTAACATGTACATGATATTTTATTATTTTATGCTGATCATTTGCAATGTCAGATGTTCAGATTAACATATTGATTACATCAATTTGCCGATCCAAAAAGTTTCTGTGGGTAGGTGAGTGGCCAAGCTTCAACAAACTATTACGTTAAACACCAATCAAACAAACAAACAAACTTCAGATGTTTTGCAATTTCTGAAAGTCTCTAGTCTCTACTTAAATGTTCAATTTATATCTGAACCAAAACAAATTTTCGTAAATGGTATGCTACGGTATGGTAATTTAATCACCTTGCATACAAAATAGCCTGAGGCTTTAATATCCGCACAAACAACCGTCATAATCGTGGTAAGCCCTCTGTCACATATTCTTGTTATTGATGTGAATTAAGGCCCTTGTATGTTCATTTAATAAAGTTTTTTAAAAAGTCTGCTCTTAAATATACAATTTTTTCTCTGATGTCAAATTATAAACATTAAAAACGGCATAAATCATTTAAAATACATTATACTCTGCTGTCTATCACACTGTTTCATATTGATATGTTTGATTGTCCAGATGCTGCAAAAAATGCCTTTTATTAATAATGTAAAAAAAGTCTTTAAAAAATTGTAAACTTTTTTATTTTTGTATTTTAAGAATTTAATTTTGCCTAATATGTTCCACAAATTTTAAGCGGATTGTCAGATCAAAGACAAATAGAAGTTGGAAATACTAGCAGTCATTAGATGCTCAAAATAAAAGTGATGCAATATTTATTTTTTCTATCAGATGGGGGAAAGATGGGCTTCAACTGGGTAGCAGGGAAAGGGAAACGTTCTCTCACTGCTCTGGGTACTACTACAACTCCAATGGCCTGTCTGACCTCATTTCTTTGCTTGATTAAGCCTGCCCAGGGCTATTGGCCATATAGGGAGCAAATGTTATAAACAAGGCTAACTGTAGATGGGGATTTGTTTGCCATGTTTTTTTTTTTGGGGGTGGGGGGGGGGGGGGGGGGGCTGTTTTACTAAAAACATTTTGTCAGCTTTGGTTAAAGTACTTGTATTCCACTCACTGTGTAGTTAGTTAAGTGTGTAGTCCACAATAACATGTAGTCACTCTTACCATCTTACACCAACTTTAATTTTAAGTGTAAGTGTTTTGATTATTATGCATGGGATGGGACTCTCTCTTTATTAATTTGCCATAAAAGGCGTCCTCACATATAGTTGGTCCACATATTAGACACCACTGTTAAACCATGTCACTATCTGGAAACAGCTTTAATTTTAAGTGTACCTGTTTGGATTATCACACACATTCCATGTATGAAATAAGAGAAAAAAAGTTAAATCTAGCTCAGAATCTGATCAGTTATTGTTATTTAACATTGCTGACTTAATTTTAATCGGTAATTGTTGAATTTTGATTAGTTATAATTTATTACCCGCCCTAATTGGCATCCCTGACATTGTTGTTCTTTTCAACAAAAGAAACTTAAAAAAATCACAATAACTCAGTTCATTTCTAAATTGCAAGATTTCAATTCTTAAATGTGCCAAAAAAGAAACAAATCTTACAGAGTTTATTTAATAACTCGAAAATTTAGTACATTAATACATGTACTCTATCCCCAGAAAGTCCAATAAATCTGTTGTTGTTGGATAATAAGTAAGCATTGCTATGATTTCTAGTATTATTGTTTGTGTGGGTGTATTTTGCAGTTGTTATTCATTGATAAGCACCACAAGATTATGTTTTAAACTCTATTTGGGTCCTGGTATTTTGCAGGTAGCTCATGTACTCATTCATGCCTATCGACATGTTTGTGACATCTATTATGATTGCACACCCACGTTGGCCATTGTAACATACATGTGTATTCGTCAGTGCTGATCTATAACTTATAACTTATGTTAACCTTGCTGCTGCACACAACTTCATCTTTTGAGACTCTAAGGATTTAGCCACTGACATTTGGAGTAAAATATATGGAGCCTTTTTAACATCATTTCCAATTTAAATGGCATCTTGTGATTCTTGCCTGAAGTTGTAACAAGCTGTGGTTTAAACTGAAGAGAATCTGTAAGATACATTTCTAAGGCTTTGGGTTAAGTATTTATGGAACACAACTATAAAGTACATGTAGTAGATAGGTTTCACTATCAGACTTGTACAATGATAGATGTACATACATGTATGTTGCAGGGGTTTTTATAGACACTTTTTCATCAGGAACACCAAAATGAAAAATAACAGCAAATTGAATTTTTCTTAAATTTGATATTCAGTTTTGTTAGAAAAAATTGAGCTTTGGCTTCTTTTGGCGCCTGTCGAGCTATAAAATTAAGAATTTACAGTCGATGACCCGCAGACTTCCTCACTTCATCCATTGTCATATCCACCAACATGTTGGTTTTATTTGATTGATGATGAAAAGGTAATAAAGTGAGTATTTTGGCATTTTGTTTGCCAGAGGCGCTCTAAAAATATTGAGTTTTAAGCAATATCAAATTGAGTTCGATGATATATTTTTGTCTAACAAAACCCTTGCAAACTGCATCAAAATAAAATGATCAGTATTCAGTTTCTTTTTTAAATAAAAAAATAAATAAATAAATAAAAATTACTGATGTTTAAATTTTTGTTTACAGATACGCCAAATACCCTGGTTCCTCTTTTGAATTTTTCACTCGTAAGATGTCCCAGCAGACATTACTTTCATCGACAGGAACTCCGCCCAACCCCCCGATGTCGCAGGACACATTCGAATACCTTTGGAGCACACTTGGGGAAGTCACAAATAATGGGTAAGTTTTCTAATCACATGTGTATTTCGCATTGAATGATTCTTACTTAATGTTTACAGTCTCTCTCATGTGTGATGTACAGGGCTGGAAATAAGGTTTGCACACAGGACTCTTGTCTCCAGTCCATGAATAGGGCTTTTTAGTCTATGCTTTTAGTCTAGCTTGTACCTTGTGTGCATCTGACAGTGTGATGTTTGGGAAGTTGGCTGATCAGGCCTGTGCTGTTGTGGAAAACCAACTGCAGGGGTCTTCCCAGGATTATGCAGACTTATTTTAGGAGGACCAATTTATGGGTTTTCCAAATTGTTTGTACTGTTTGTCTTAGTTTGCATTTTCCTCCTGATTTTGACAAATTTTGTCAAGGAAGATTGTGCTAAATATCAATTTAGCTTAATATTTCCTAAATTACCATTTATGTATTTTTAAAAAATCAGTAAAGCAGCTGAAAATGTAACATTATTTCACACAATTGTAGAGGACAGCTGATGAATGACTTCTCTATATACAAGTCATTGTCTGTTTCTTTATCATTGTTGTACTGATGGAAATGCTATCACTTCACATGCCTGTGGAAATGGGGCACTTAAAGCTAAGGAATATTGGTAGACCATGAATGGATACACTTTGAGTTTTTGTATTGTTGTGCTCAGCTATTGTGTGGACCTCTTCCATTCATATTCTGTTGTTGACTCATTCAATGAAAGATCTGGCTGTCCTTTTGTATTTATGTATAAAAAAATTCCTGACAATTCACCATATAATAAACTCAACCCACGATCTGCTCAATTTTCCAATTTATTCCTGACTAAAAATGACCAGTCAATACGAAAATAACACCTGAAGAACTGTTCTTTTCACATAGCTAGTGCTTACGAGTGCACTGCTGGTAAATATTTAATTCTTATTGAATTATTGATTAACTACGGTGGTCACTATTGACCATTCTAGTTGGCCACTTTATCTGGGAAGTTAATATTGAGCTTCCCCGGAAATGGTCTGCTTAGGTATTAAGCTTTGTTCCGCTCATGGGAAATTTTGCCCTGTGTAAATTTAATGGTCCTAAAACCGGACTAATCTCCTGATCAATTATATGCTGATATTTGTAGAAGCTTTGCAGGTATATCCAATGCATCTTTTAAATTAGAGTGATGGCTACGAAGAAGCTTCTTGTTGCTCGATTTCTACACTGTCAAAGTGTTAAATAATTATTTCTTCAGACTATACCACTGCTGTAGTGTGTCACCAGTAAGCCCTCTAATCCTACTCCGACGAACCTCACAGGTTCTAAGTCCACCTGTCCAACTCAGGTGTCCTGGTGGGTCAGACGATATGGCTCCAGGAATTGCGAGGGTGGTTCAACATGGTTTCCTCTAGGTTTTCCCCTGTATTTACAGTATGACGGAATATTGTGAAGACTGCGTTATACCCCAATCAAAGTAACAGACACGCACTGTTTTGTACCTGATTGTAGAAAGCTTCCTGATGCCCTCAAAACGCATACCAGTCGATAGAGTGGGCTGGCACACCATGGTATGAGGGAAGTAACCAGATCTTTAGTGTAACTCCCTTCAACAGCAGAATCCATCAGCTAGTAGAGGGAGGAAATTTCAATGACTTCTTAAAACACACAGTAGATAAATCTACATTTTCAGTAGAATTTAAATGAATGCATATGAATTATGTATCATTGTGTTTATCATAAAACATTAGCAAAAAGTATATAATTTGTTATTTTGGCTGTTTCAGTGACTACACCCACATCACAACTCGAGAATTAGACTGTGAGTACACGAACGATGTTAACGAGGAGGCCAGCCTTCAGGTGGAAAAATATGAAATACACTCACAGGACTCCTTCACAGACTTGGTACATGTAAGCTTGCTATTTCTTACCATTTTCTGACTTCCAAGTGGGCGTGAACATTTGGATCAACGGAGCCATGTTCAACCCAAAACTTACCTATTTTGGTGCCTTTGTATTGTCTGTCACCACTCTCATCGAGGGCGGTTTCATGGGGGCTTCCTGTTGCCCTTGGGTCCCTTACACAAAGCGATCTAGTTAACATTGAATGTAACGGTCATGGCAACACAATGTCTAAGTACTGGTTATCATGGTTTTAACCTTTATTGTAAAGCTAATATCGCTGTGAGAAACGGCCCCTGGTTCTTTCAGACATCTTGCTGGTGTAAAACCCGAGTCAAATAAAGAAATACTGTTGGGATATTTTCACCCCAAAAAAATCCTGCAACTATACAACCATAACTCTGCTGAAAATCTGATGTCTTGGTTAGACATTTGGACAGCTATGTGTGGGTATTTCATGTCTGTAGCACATCTTGGGAAAATATTACATGCTGTGTTCGTGAGAAATTTTACATTTATTTCAAGAGTGGATATTATTCTGTTGATTATTTTGTAGAGTTTCGATAATCCAGTTGGGTTTAAAAAATACTTTTAAAATATACTCAAACTAATTGCTGTCGAAAAATCTGTGACCAAATCAAGTTGAAATATAAATGTCAAAATCAAGAGGAAATGATGATGACTTAATTAAAAAAAATGTTACACTGTATTTTTAAAGCTCAGCTGTATTATGTCAATCAGTTTAGTATCTAAAAACTAATGTAAAGGAAATTGGGGGGTGGGGTACCCTAATAGGGACTTTTGAACAGAACGGTGTGGGGGGGGGGGGGGGGTACCCTTACAGGGGCTTTTTAACAGGACTGACTCAACATTTGCACCAAACAGTACAGTGTGTTTGAAATTAACCAGATTTACATATTTCAAACCAA
>JAVFBW010167177.1:0-11340 GCA_034783835.1 Mopalia ciliata
GCTCTGCGAACACCAGGGCAACAGAAAGCAATCTCTTTTCTCGCCTCTTACGATCGACCGAGGAAGCTGAGGGAGTAGTCTGCAGGGCCATGGCCAACCCGCTCCATCACAGGGGGGGCCTAAAGAAGGTTAATAAAGCATAAACAGAGCACATACCCAGAGAGTTAGAAGCAGTTAAAGCATTACTGGGTGCAAAGTCAATGGTTGTGACAATAACATGGTTGTGATGAACAGATTGTACCTAAAGTAACTCTGGGCATTTCACAGCATTCACATTTATTAAGAGCTGGGTGGTTAAGGAAGGTACAAGCTGAACAGTTCCATTGCTCTCCTTCTTCAGAGTCGCCGCTAGAAACATGGGGCTGTGGGCCAGGTACAGGAGGCACTGATGTTATCTGGGGCAAAGGGGGCCGTGGTGGCTCTGAAATGATCAACAAAAAATTTCATTAAAAAAAGAACAGGCTATTCAAATAAAAAATTTAAACATTCTTATCTGTTAGATTTGATGTGCAATGAGGTATTATATTTCAAGCTAAACTGTTCAATTAATCACTTTGCTGTTTTACGCACGGCTTAAAAGGGAACTTCTTAAGTTAGGTGTTTGGTCTGTTGTGGTCATTTGTGGTAATGAATAAAGCTATGTTTGTTTAATTATAACAAAAATTTATGTTTCAATAGAATATATCACGCCAATTAAGATTTTCACCCCAAGAGTTGTAACGTAGCCATATGGGGTTTGAACAATGACTTATTCCCCATAGGCATACGTCATCAAGCTTCTGCTCAATCAAATGCGCTAGATTTTTCACCATTTGAAATCTGTTTTTATCGCTAAATTAAATATCGAAACAAAAAACATTCTCATTGTTGGAAATATGTTTTTAAAACATTTTTTGTCACATGAAAATAAGTTTATATTAAGGTTTGTGGACATTTGACATCATCATGTTACAACTTACGTTTTACCGGCCTGGGTGGGGGGTTGGGAGGGACCTGGTGATGACTTGTACTTTGGGTTGCTTGTGGGACATCAGCAGGTCTTTGAGGACTGATTCTGGGAGGTGTTTTCTTTCGTGCCACATTTACCCCAGCCTTTGTTATCGGAACACCGGGACCCTGATCTAAGTGAGAGTAAAATAACTCATCTTGAGGATTCCAAACACCAAGTGGAGCTGAAAGGAAAAAAAAAAAAAAAAAAAAAAACAATGTAATTTTATAATGTACAATTATTAATTAACAATCAGTTTATTCTTATAAACTTTGTTTCTCTTTGTAGTACTAATCATATGTAAATGATAGTACTTAAACCGTTTAATAAACGCTATGTGGGTTAAATGATTGTTTGTTTGTTTGTTTGATTGGTGTTTAACGTCATACTCAAGGGTATTTCACTTATATGACGACGGACAAATACAGAACATCACAAACAAATCTGCTTCTCGTTACCCTTAAGCTCTGCGAACACCAGGGCAACAGAAAGCAACCTCTTTTTCTCGCCTCTTACGATCGACCGAGGAAGCCGAGGGAGTATTCTGCAGGGCCATGGCCCACCAGCTTCCTCACGGGGCTCGCAAAATTGTTGCATTATAATTCTTATACAATAATATATATTATGATGCAACCAAAATATCAGTGAATACACAGCTTAATAAGTGAAATCATTTATACAAAGCAAAATAAATATTTTGATTGTTTTATTAATATTTGTTTTAAATAGTATTGATTTGGCAATAATAAACATTTGCTTTATTGCCCCAAAAAATGTAACTTGTCCCAGTTTCTGTTGATGATGAGCCCTGCAAAAGGCTGCAAGATTCTATTATTATCGATTATTTTATATAATTTTATTTTTATTTTAAGTCTCTTATTACTTTTCCCATTTTTGGCTTGAAGCTAATCTTTAATATTTATTTTTGTATTATCTTCCTTATCTGTAATTAATGGGTTATTTGTGTATCTTTACTTCTTTGACTTTTTACATGCGGTACATTTACATGTGTATATATGACGTTGTTTTTAAGTTAGTTGTTATCAACTTTTCGCACGTTTTACTTCT
The DNA here is from genome assembly GCA_034783835.1 of Mopalia ciliata. Lineage (NCBI taxonomy): Eukaryota > Metazoa > Mollusca > Polyplacophora > Chitonida > Mopaliidae > Mopalia > Mopalia ciliata. Next base: position 2,057 of record JAVFBW010167177.1, read on the forward strand.
CAACCCTGTAAGTCAGCATTTAAGGTCGGTATGGAATGAATCAATATAATTCATATTCTAAAATTCTACGTCTTTTCAATAACTCTATTTAGATCAGAAAAATGTTACTTTTATTAATTAGTACTTAGACAAAACTGTAACCTAAAATATGATGAAACTAAATGATAACATCAAACTCACCATCACATGTATTAGTCACTGGATTCTTTACATAGCCTGTCTTACAGATACACTCATAACTTCCATCAGTATCTTTACAATCAGAGTTATCCTCACATGCGCTTGTTCCTTCTTCACACTCATTCAAATCTGTAACCAAGATTTAAACATAATCAAGTATTGTAATGGGGAATATAGATCTAAACCTAATATACATGTATGTACATATTTGTAGATATATAAATATGAACTATTTGCAGAATTTCCAATAGCTTTTTTTCTCTGTAGTAAATCTTTTATAAAATTTCAATTTGAGTATAGGCATAAGTCAACGCATAAATAATACTTGTCAGAAGTTGAAAATCTGTACACCATCTGTATTCACACATTATGCAGGTACATTTTTTTATACATTCAACTTTTTTTTCTTCAAATATGCTTAACATGGGAGCTGAATTTCCAACATTCTGGTTCAAAATGTTTCCATACATGTGTAGCTCTTCATTTCTGTTCATGGCAGGCTAAATAAAGGTGTGGATCACAGCTCGGCTTTGCTCGTTATCATTACTCGGAACTTATAGATAAAGAGCTTCAGCTGTCTTAACAATGTACCTGTCTATAATTCTTATCGTTATTAAATGCATTGTAATAGCATCACTTACTGCGACAAGATGTCTTTCCATTGCCTTGATATCCTGAGTTACATTCACATGTGTTGTCTTCAAGGTTACATTTTGCTCTAGTGTTACAGTCAGTGTCATCTGTGCAGGTGGCCTCAGCTGAAATAAACAGCAAAATTATCACACTTCAATTTCATTAATCTAGTTTTATTTACCTCCTCATTTACCCTAAAGTTTCATTTTATAAATGTTATCACTGATTAACTGACCGTCATTTTAAACCTCTGGAAAAGACAAACAAAAATCAAACAATGATGAAATCACTACAGCATAACATACAATATAAATTGGTTGTTAGTCAATAAACTTACAGCTGAAATTCATGGTTAAAATGAAATAAGACATACTGTATTTCATGGAATAAAGAAGTCTTTAGAGTTACAACGCTTACATATACAAGTGTCTCCAAATTTCTCAAAACCAGGATTACAAGAACAGTCGTATGTTCCATCTTTCTCTACACAGTTTTGATCATCTCCACAGGGATTACCCTCTGAACATTCGGGGATGTCTGCAATTATAAAAATAATAACAAAAGTTATAAAGCAGTCAAGAGGTCTAAAATTAAATAACATAGAGACCATTTGAGTAGCTATCTGAATTTTGTACAATTGTCTTTGGTTGATTGATAATTAATGTAGTGTTCAATCAAGGGTATTTCTTATGTACATTGGCACACCAGCCCAATGTATGGACATGGACTGGCAGGTCTTTAAAGTGATAAACAGTCCAAGTTGTCAGAGGGAAACATAGAAAAGACATAACTTTCTCTTTGAAATACGATTTTTCCAAACTGTTTTAGCATTAAAATATAGAGCTGTTTGTTGTGCGGTAAGTGTCATAGGAGTGTAATGTTTACCAGCCTCCAGAGCCTTAGCTAAAAAAAACACAGACTACTTTCATGTGACGTTATAGATGTAAAGGCTGACAATTGAATACGGACATATAAACAGATTTTATCACATATCGGGTTGTTACTATAAATCTGTTGATAGTTTCATATCTTCAGAACTGCTCAGGACAGACAAAGCTTTTCAAAAGGTGAGAACAAATCAAATCAAATGTGATTCTAGATTTGCTCTAGAAAAACTGCCATGAAACAGTGGACAGATCTAGACTAGACCATATTTGGCTTGTATTTTGTTACTCTTGGAATCATTTATTGTTTGAATTTCATGTTGTTTGCCTTGACGCCTTTAACATTGACAACATAAATTCAATTTTTTGTTTATCAGCTCCCTTTATTTCTAAAATTTGTTCATGCTGGATGTTCTATCTATGTTGCAACAAGCTCTATGAACACTTTTTAAAACAATCAGAGAAACCTACAGTTTATCCAACAGGAAAAAATATTTAGAAACTAAATTATCTTATAAAGAATACTTTACCTTCACATAATCTATCAGCATTTCTTCTGTAGCCTGATTTACATTGGCATTGTCCCAAATGACACCTACTGTTATCAACAGTGCAATCTGAAGACTGTTCGCATGGTACAATGGCTAAAATATCAAAGAGGTAATAACTGTTATACACAAATATCAAAGAGGTAATAACTGTTATACACAAATGCATTAGAAATAACTCTTTAAACATCTATAATTCTTTGCATTTAACTTTTTTTTAATAAATCTATTGAATTATGATGTAATTGTCTTCATTTATGGGCTTTAATATTGAGCATAATCTTAAAAATAATATTTCTTGAGTGAATTCAATGCATGCAGTGTTTTTTGGAAGGTTCACAGCTATTCTGATAGATTGCCAAAATCTCGTAGCTAAGCTGTAATATGCTGTGCATGTTTGAAATATTTTATTGGCTTTTTTAGTTTATTTTATATTATTACTTCAATAAATTTATGATATTCATACAGATGCCCTATAATGAAATTCAATACACATCACTGGTGTAGCATAGGCATATTAGGTTAATTGCGTACTGTCAAACATTCAACTCTTTAACTTCATTTTGTTAGCCATCATTACAGAATGCAATTGAATCTGCTGAGTTCCTGGCTGACAGAAGCCACTGAACATGACTCAGAGTGGCACTAGGAGTGAAGACTTCTCACCACCAATACAATGTAGCTGATAGAAAGAGGACATATTGATGCCTCTAACACTGTAATACACATACCTATGTGTACATGGCTTTACATCAATATGGACATAAATTCCTTTTTCAAATGGATAGGAACTACGATGTAGAAAAATCAACTGAAAGTCTACATTATGGCCATCTATAAGCTATAAGGATTTGATGTACATTTAGAGGATATGCATGTTTCACTTTATTGCTTCTGTGATCAGTTCTTCCATAAGACAAAATTCTTATGGGTGAGTTGTTGTAAATCCTTAAACACACCTTAATGGCCATTCTCACTAGTTCATTCATTCATTCTTTCATAATTTAATACGAAGCAGCTGCATTCCTAACAATGATGTGTGCCATGCCTTGATTAGTTTTGTCTCATTTATTACGATCCCCTCATTATTTAATTCATGAAGAGGTCAACTATAATAATGACTGTAATGTTTTGTCTTTGAAAAAAAGAAAAAAAAATTGAGGAGAATTGGGTGCATATATTAAAGTTTTTTATAAATGATTGGTATGCAATTGGTAAATAATTTAATAATATCAATATCTCACTCTCTGATAGAACGCAGTTACAACTGTTTAAAAACTGATGAGCACTTTTTGCACCACTGGAATAATATGTCAATTCATTGGTATTAGAATTTCCACTGACAAGCTTAACATAATAGAGTGAGATGACTACTAAGGTGAGTAGTCACCTTACTCTATCAATTCATTGGTATATAGTCCTTCCATTGACAGACCGCTAATAATTAGTCACTCCATGGGGTAACTAATGACTAATACACTGGCCATCTTGTTTGTTTGTTTGTTTTATTGGTGTTTAACTTCGTACTCAAGGATATTTCACTTTTATGACGACGGATAGTGCACTTCACACTGTACACAGCCTTATTATGGTGGAAAATCTGGAGGAAACCTTGTAAAAACCACAAAATGGGACTCACTCATATACATGAAGTTGACACGTGGACTCGATCCGGTGAACGGAAAATCAAAGCAGGTTCAGTATAGGAAGCACACTCACTACCACTTGAGACCTCGAAATGGTTTATGACTTCGATTTCTGCCAAAATTTGCCCAAAGTGCCTTTTAGACATGAAAATCACATCTGCTTATCCTAAACACCTTGTACCAGTGGAATCCTACATATAATGTTGTAATCTAGCGGAGTTGTGTCTCTGTTTATACCTAAATAACCTAATTAAAGTTTTTTCAATTTGAAAAAGATAAGAAAAACAACCCATTAATATAAGTAAATATTAACTCTTGTTACTTACAAGAAATACATAGTGTTGGGACTGATGAGTTACAATCTGCAGTGTATGGTGTCTGGGTAAGTGATGAACTGTCCACATACACACATGTAGAGCCACCATTGTAACCTGTAGAGAGAAAAAAAACAGGATAAAGACAAACAAAAAAACAATGCAAGATGTTTCAACTAATGATTACCAATGCGATATTTCAATGTTCATTCTGATATCATTCTTAATCCATATTGGACAGATGATAATCCATGTTTTGGTTACAGTGAGACAGCCATAAGTTGTTCTGAATATCCCAGTAATGTCTTGAGAGGCTGCAGCAGTAGTTCACTCTTGAGATTGTATGTTTGCTCAAGGAAACAACCATCAAAGCCACTCGCAACAAGCAATCTCTACAAGGTTTATAACAAAAAGGAACAGAAACAAGAAGCAGGTTAAAGAGCGCAGGGCAGTATCAGTAAACTTCTTTCAAACATGCACTTTAATACACGTGCAATAATCAAGATGGTATTAAACAACTGACACTCACAAACACAGATAATCTGTTTATATTAATATTCAGAAATGTTTTTATACAACTTTAAATTGCCACCGAATCTGGTTCGGTCAATTTCGTTCTTGCTCAAATAGTTTCATTAGTTTGTCAAATAGAAGAAAAAGTTGTAATTTCTTACCAATCCTTATAACACCAGCTGGATAATTTTGTAAAAATCTGTCAACAAGAGTTTGCTCAAGTGAATTGAACATAGGTAGCAAACTACCTTCACTGCATACAGAATCTTCATATGGAGAAGGCTCAGTCAGGGAGAAACAACTTTCCAAAAGACGTATTGTTCCTTTACACTCGACCTGATCTGTAGTAAATATAGTACAATTGTTTATGGTCATTAGAATGAAGAAAATAGATATATAACTTAAATAATGATAATAAACTGCCATGACATTTAAAGAGTAACATGCAGTCATACAACAGGCTGAAACCATAAATCTGTCACAATCAGTCACACAACAGGCCCAAGACCATACATGTGTAACATGTAGTCATACAACAGGCTAAAATCATACATGTGTCACATTCAGTCACACAAAAGGCCCAAGACCATACATGTGTAACATGTAGTCATACAACAGGCTAAAATCATAAATGTGTCACATTCAGTCACACAAAAGGCCCAAGACCATACATGTGTAACATGTAGTCATACAATAGGCTGGAACCATAAATGTGTCACATTCAGCCACACAAAAGACCTAAGACCATACATGTGTAACATGTAGTCCTACAATAGGCTGAAACCATAAATGTGTCACATTCAGTCATACAACAGGCCCAAGACCATATGTATGACATGACCAGGCCTTCATTCCAACAAATTGGAAGTGATAACAGTCTTATTGCTACATGTAGTCCGAAAATTTTCTTTTGTTTTGGCTAGCAACGTAGCCACTCAGCGTTCACAGCTTCAGACAATACTACGATAAACAAGGGGTTCATAGAACTCTGGCAGCTTGCCGGACTGGGCATTCAGTTGAAAACAGCAGTTAGATTGGTTGTTTGTTTGTTTAATTGGCTGGTTGGTTGGCAGACGTTTAACAGACAAGATGGTAGTGCCAGCCAACAATGGATAGCCCACATGGACACAAACTTAAAATGTCAATGTTATAGCTGCTTTGACAAAATTATTATTCTACAATCAAAAAGACATCATAACAACTATAGCAAATGTTCAGGCTATAGCAGGCAGTGCACGGCAGCGTGTTTTTCAACCCAGATTGAAGGAAGCAAGGCCAGGGAAGAAAACAAAATATGAAAACACCAACACCGACACCTTTCCCCCTCTCAACAATACCTTTCCTTCACTTCATTACGGCAAGCTTAAAACAATACTCAACTGCATATTTATATGAAATTTGTATTCTCCATGCCGTTGGTATATATGTTTATACAGTGCATGATAAGTATTACCTCAAATGTATATGGAGATGTATAAGAGACACTCAAACCTGTTTTGTGGTTTGCTACTGACAACTGGTGTATCTATTTCCATTTAAACCTGTCATAATATAAAATTATATCATCTATCAACAGACACTTCAAACTGGACCCATGAAATAAAGCTGCAAACCACATAATACCTTTGTTTACAGACCTGACATACTTGTTAGACATTCAACAGTAGCTCACCTGAGCCTTCATGCATGTGAAATAAAAATAGTTGTTACTTACCCTTAACCTTCTTTTCACATATGAAGCCCTTATTTAGAGTGCAGCTATCTACTTCCCATTTCATTTCCCCATTAGCCAGTACACATCGGGTATCATCAGTAGCTTCTGGAACCTCGACCCAATTTACATATGAAGACGTCGTTTCAATCACCATCCAAGCTAGATTCCCATTTGTCAGTTGAGCTCCAATCCATAAATCTGCTCCATTTTCTTTTGGAATAACACTAATAACAACAAACAAACAGAATGCTTTCTATAATGTCATCAATGACTCATCAGGACTTATTGATTGATTGATTGATTGATTAAGGTACACTTACATTGAAGGAGTTCTTGGAATGAAATAGAGGGGAACTATCAACAGCTATAAGCGCAAAGTATTTTAAACAATTGATAAAAACCATCATTAAGAACATTGCTATTTCTTTTATTTCGATTTAGCCATCTATTGCCTTTAACTCTTTTTTAATGGCTTGATATTCTTATGTCTTAAGCAGTAATAAGGTACACAGATCTTGGCAAGTCTGCCAGAATGTATTGTGGCTATTCTATGTGTAACAGTATTTTTGTTATTTTGTGATAACACTTTGAACAGTAGTTTCCATGTTTCAGAGTTAAACACATAATTACCTGATCATATTTATGGGATAATCTCACCCCAAAGTGCATTTTGACACTACCTTACTCATACCAGTTGTCTCCCCTTGCCAACCCAGAAGAGAGGATAGCTAGGAGACATGCAGCATATGTTCCCCCCATCCCTCACATATTACCATTGAGCAAACAAGATGTCATGCACTCCAAATGGAGCTGAAGAGGATTCAAAATAGATTGAGCAGAAAATCATCATCCTGTGATAAAGTGAGATCATTGAGGCAGAAGGACTCAAAATAGTTCACAAAATGTCAGCAACAGGCTTGTAAAATATGAACTGATCTTACGGGCAGAGACGAGCAAATGCCTCAATTCAGAAGTCGATAAGTCCTAACAGCTTTAGCATGAATTATACAACAATAAAGGTCTAGTATTCTGGAAAGTTAGTGTTTACATAAATGCCAAAATGGAATAAATAATCTACGGTGGTTCTGACAAGAAATAAAACACACCGATCATGATCTCCTGCCCCCGATTTCTAATGAAGGAAATTAGATAAAACTTGTTTAATAAAACCGTTTCTACAACATCCAATACAAGCTGATTTTTAGTTACACACTCTGGAATGGTAAGAATAGTTACTTTAGACCAAGTAGAAAGATATATGAGAGAAAGAAGTATTTTATATGATAGAAGGTTATTCAAGGGATCAAATAGTGGTTTTAAGAAGGCACTTTTACCAGCCCTCATAGTCACATGGGCATGAGTAAAATCCCACCCCCATTGTGTGATTCTATATGCCCTATACACTTCAATTCCAATTAGAAAAGGAATTGAAACCTGTTTCCAATCTGATGATAAACTGAGTGTTGACCATGAAATGTGTACAACCTGTAAAACACAATTTGGTTTCAGGCCTGCATTTCTTGAAATTACAAAAGATAACAGAGAAAGACATGCACATATATTATGAATTAAGAATGTTTTATCTTACAAGAGTAAGTAATCAGGCCAGAACTATATAGACACAGAGCATCTAACACCCAGGCAAGAGGATCCGGACCTGGCCATATATAAATAGGTAATATGAGTTTGAGGAGTTCCACAAGAATTTAGATTACTATAGGAAGTGTAAACAAAAAAATACTTGATGTCCTGCTAGACAAGCATATCTGAGAAGGATAAGATTGGCGGCCAAAATATTACAATGATTCTAAGCTGTATTGTATACATGTAAGAAGTCACTGCAGTGTGGCGTAAAGCTATCAACACTGAATGGCGAGCCAAAACAATAGAAAACTCTGAACTAACAATATGACTGCTACATGCATCTATTTTCATGCTATGATGTTGACTAAGTAGAATTCCCAACGTGTGTAATAGGAATCTGTTAATAGAAGATGAGACTGCTGATCTTGATCTGTACATGCCATACAAAACATCCTGAGGGTATAGTCACTAACACAGGGCTAAGACGTTTCAGTGGCAGACAGGAGAACTTAACAGAAGTTGGCATCAATGAATTGCATTGCCCCTCTGAATCATTCCAGATATCATTCAATCTCAGAAAATACCTCCAAGTTCAACTGTTAAGTGCTGACGAGGCTATAAGTGAAGTCCTATGATAGATGAGATATTTAATTCTCGCTCTAGGAGAGAGGTATGGAGAGGACACAACAATAGGGGACACCTCATCTGATGTGCTCTAACATTAGCAGGACTTCCACATATGATTATATGCCCCATTGGCTGGATAAGAGGTACTATAATCAGACATGGAATGTAAACTGGGGACAGTTCTCCAACCATAAGTCTAGATGCCAAGTAAATCTTGGTAATTTTTGGAGACAATAATCCACACTTTGAGCCTGGATCAGATGAAGGAAAAATTTAATAAATGTACTGTATGGACTTGAAGATTATGAACACAGATTTGCACTAAGCATACAATAACTGGTTCCACTTCTTAACAAGAGGAGACACATGGAACCCAAACAAGAAAACAGTTAATAACTTTGTTTATACTGTGTATCAGTCTACACTTGAAGCTATATACGCATTTGAGTATATTTTCAGTAAATGAGGGGACATTATGAGCAACAAAAGCTCCTTAGGCACTGTGGTATCTTGGCAGGCCAACAAGTCACCTAAATGCATCATTATAACAGACCGTTAACTTTCTTATATTGTCTTGAGTAAACTTGACCCATAAAGTAGAGCAATACACAATACAGCAATATGTTTGCAATAACTGAATT
>JAVFBW010167188.1:0-11340 GCA_034783835.1 Mopalia ciliata
AAAATAGACTGCTTTATTCATGGTTTATTTCTCATAGTGCAATAATGATAAGACTCAATATATTAGTTGACATAGTAGAAAAGTCCTTTTTTAAAGCCTCATTTTAAAAACAAAATTATTTGGACGATCCCAGTGGATTTTTTTGTCTTTCTCGGAAAAGTCTTATAAATACGTAAAAAAAAAAAAAACAACTATCAGAAAACATAAAAAAAATCAAGGGCAAACTGAGGCACCCTTTGCTAGATCGCATTGTGCTCTTTACACTAGTCGAAATTGGATGTTTTTAACACGAATAGTTTTCTAACATAGGCATCGGAAAATGTAGAGTCTGCGTAAAACTGAAGTGCCAGAAATAGGCAATTAAAGTTTTGCGACTTGAATATATGATCGCGGGAAAACTAAATCATAAGCTCCTATATAACTGTTTGAAATTAGAATTTCGAATTATTTTTTTCACTAATATATAGTATGAATACCTAATTTTGAATCCAAGCTATAAAAGAAATTTGGTTCATTTTGAGCCCAAGGGGTCCAGCAAGACCTCAAAGGGAAAGACAACTGTTTTTTTTACCTAAACTTGTTATTTTGTGTGTGTGCATATTTTCAAAGGCAACCATCTGTACTGCACATGCAATCGAATTTGCATAGCCGTTAATAAATTAATTTAACAGGCTGCACTGACGTCATTGTCCTAACACACGGTAGTTATATCATCTAGTCGTGGTTGTCCCCCATTGCCTCACCGGTGGATGCTCTCATGCCGTGTTGTTACAGATGCCTTCAAATGCATCCATAAGCAAACGGACAAACTGGTGACCGACCGTGTTTTGGAACAGTGACGTCAGTCCCGCCTGTTAAATTAACCAATTAACGGCTATGCTTACTCGAATGCAAGTGCAATACAGATGTTTGTCTTTGAAAATATACAATACAAATAATCAGTTTAGGTCGAAAAACAGTTGTCTTTCCCTTTAAGGTTACAGTAAGGGTTGCGTGTAGTATCAGGTTCAAGGCAAAGGGCTAGACTTTGTTTTGTATAAATACACACAACTTAAATATTTTAATTTCGCGTTAGTTTTTCGTTGTGGACATATACCGTGGTAAATAAAGCTCTTAATGGAAAAATTTGGAGAGATTTTATAAACTGATACTCGAAAATCAGCTTGAAGTAAACCACTCAACTATATGAGCAAGTAATGTTAACCCCACGAGAGCTGCCTCAATCATCCCGCGTGCCCTATCCAAAGCTTGACTTATCTCAATTTTTTAAGATACCGACCAAACCAGCTGACAGGGGTCATTTGAGGTTAAGTTCCGAATGCAAGTACAGCAGAAGAGTCTTCTTGAGTCCAGGCTGACGTAATAACACCTATATATTAAACACATTGTCAATAAACCCGTTCTTAAACGATCCATACCAACACAAAAAGTCAAATTAAAACTTATCTGCAAGTATTTTAAGAACTATATTCGAAAGTGTTCGCGATAGTTGTTCAATGCGCTCTGAACAGACACGACAGTCACAATCGATAAGTCAAAAGCCTTTAACCAATCAAATTTCACAATTTTCAAAAGAGCCGAATCGTTGATTCGGTGTTGCTATGGGACATAAATACTAAACCTTGTAAGTCTTTGATGTCATCATTACACTCAAAATCGAGTGTAGGGCCCCTCATTTTGACCGAGTCAGTATCAACGAGTCCAGAACAACGAGTCCAGAACAGCCTATAATCGAACGCAACTTTTCCCCTAACAATATCATAAAACTAAGGCTTTCTCTTGCTGCTATAAAATATATGTTTAATACGTCATTCCAAAATGTACATAAACCTATAGATAAAGTGAGTGTATTATACGACACTCGTCTCCAATCCGTATAATCACTATTAATCAGTTGAATTCTGCATCGATTATGTCCGGAGGCCAGATAAAGCGACATGGTGTCTCAAATTAAAAACACAATTTAAGCAATTTGTTTGACAGTTTTCGCCCATGGCGTCGTGATTATGTGACCAATTTAATGAGCTATATAGCAAGGACATAACCATAGAGGTTGCCAGTCACCTTCACCATGACAAGTCTCACCTCACTCATGTTAATCAAATAACGTAATTTTAGAAAGGTGTTATTCAGCTAGTTAGTTCCTGAGGATACATAGCCTACATGTTGTCACACAGTAAATGAAGCCACATTCTATTTATTGGTACGATTCTGTTTGATGCCGATTTTAACACGCTTTTCGGATTAGTGACTTAAGTGGTTTGAATGGCATATCTCAAAGGAGAAAAACTCTTGTAGCTGTACAATAAAACATCTGTTTGCGACAGGTGGCAAATGTTTAAGCAGTACCTCATATGCTAGATCAAATTGAATAACTTAAACTTAGCATGAATCAACTAACACACACTAGAAAATTTCTATTTGAAAAAAAAATATACACTTTGTGGATTATTTCCTTGGAACAGCAGTAGAGTGTTTAATTGCCAATCGAATTCTTGTTTGCCTTGTTAATCAATATTACACCAAGGTCAATCTAACCCCGAGGGCTGTTATATAACCCGGCGCTGATTGGTCGTTTGTATAATGCTATCATTTCAGCCGCGATTTCATCAAATCGAAATGAGTGTGTTTATATCTGTGAAACACTACTTTGGACTTCAAAAACGGTTGTTCGACAATGGGTGTTATGTAATAAATCAACAAAACATTCCATAAACATTACATAATATATTATCTTGTTAACTGCATGATTGCTAAAGCGAATAATAATAACAACAAAACTAAAATATAACAAAGGTTCAAGCGTGTAGCCTTGTTGCACTCCTCCATGATTTATCTTGAGTCATAAGATGATGCCCTTTTTCTCCACATCAAATGTCATAATTACTTATAAGATATTTACAGCTAATAAACCCCCCCCCCCCAAAAAAAAAAAACAAAACAAAAAACCAGAGCATCTGAGAGAGTGTCATTTGTGACAGGATAATTCAATCATAATAGCGACATAATGAAGAAATAAACGTTGGATTTGTTATTGGATAATATATCTTGTATTTTATGTCATTTCGAGATGTTAAGAACAAGAAGTATTGTACCTTGCATATTTTTTTAAATATAATTTGATTAGATTTATTTCAATCCAATACAGGACAGAGGACACACTTACAGTACAGACATCAATGATAACAGAGATAAATAAATACAATACATTGGAAGATAAAAGTACATCTATACATATAAATGTGCATTTGGTGTTTATAGACATGAACAAAAGATTTGCCTGATTTGATTTGTAAAACTGTCGTATGGGGTAAAATATCAACATTATGCTCGTTGAAAATTGGAATGTATAAAAGTTGTGTAGGTGGCAAAAAGCAGCTTTGCCAAACATTAATTCTATATAAATCAGGGTTAAAGATAATTTACCTTAGTAACGCACGTTTATGTACATTAATTTTGATTAGACTAGTTAGATAAAAACAGTTGATAGTACCATGTAAGCATTTATGAAGGTTTAAAAGTTTAAGATAAATATAAAAAGCCTTGAACACAGCTTGATACCGAATTACACATAACAAACTTTTTTACTCTGTTTAACTTGGCTGGGACATATTTCACGCACCTTGGCATATTTATTCTAGTTTCAACTTATATCTATTTATATATATTTAGACAACGGCATTAAAAGCATATACAGAAGAGTTAAAGCGTTTCTATCTAACCTGTGTTGATGTATATATGTAAAAAGATCTTTTCCAATTATTAATTATAGAGTATATATATACTGGGTGGATTTCTAGTAGTTAAAAAAAATCTTAACGTTAACCCATCTCATATTTTTTATAATTACATGATAAATTATTTTTGTAGGCTTAGGTCTTTTTGGGTCAGATTGCGATGGATATTGTAATTGGCAGTAGATTACTACTCTCTTGGAATATTTCGTTGATCCGCAACATATATTCCTTGCCTCATGAACCGATTCTTGCAAATTTGGTCTGGCTGTAGCCTACTAGGTTTATCTTACAGTTATCGTGTCTGAAAATAAACCTCATGGTCAGTAGGTTGATCCATCAGACTGACACCTTGTTAACAAAAACTTTATAACCTGACAAAGCACCGATCAGACAAAGATGCCACCTTATGTAAAATTTCCGGCTCCAATGCATTTCCTTTATCTGTCAACTCTGGGGTAAGTTTACACCAAGGATGAAAGGAATCTGAGAGTTTTACTCAGTTAACTTGGCATCCGTTTGATAAAAAGGACGTCAACAAGGATCAAATATCATAGAAACTCGCATTAGTTTCGGTGGAGTGGTGAAATGGCAAACCGATTAATCCAATCCCTTCTTGACTGTGAAACTAATATTCTGTAACGTTAGCCAATGTGATGAACAATTGATTATTGAATGAAATTGACGTTGTTAGCATTTATCATAGCCATAACACCTATAAAACTGCGAGCGGTTAGTTGAGACCTGCTGATTAACACTAAATATTACTGAGCTTCTCTCTGTCGTCAGTCCTTTGCGAACAGAGTATGGCTAACCATAATAAATAGATCCACCAGGGATAGCTGGCCTCAAAAGTCCGGTAAAACCTTTTATTTCCAGAGTCTGCAAAAAGCATTGATTTGTTTACAAAAGGTTTTCGACCCCATGTTTGTTAGGTTGCATTTGTGCGGTTAGATTTGCAGACTGAGTCTATTCACAGCTCATTTTTTTTAGCTCTGCCGCTTATTTAAATTGTCTTTCTTCGCAGCCAGTGACTTCGATGGTGGGTGTTCAAAGTGGTGTTAATTTTTTTGAGAAATTTAAAAATATGTAACTTATGTCTAAAGTTAGCATTCCAAACTTTATGACAGCATGCACTGAACTAAAATATACTACACTTATAAACTTGAATTAAGCCTCAATATCCATTGCTCCTTTCCGCTCCTCTCTTTCTCTCCTCTTCTCTCCTTTTTATGTTTGGCGAGCCGATAGGAGGTAGGGGGTCCAGGTGACCCCTCCGCCCCACCTGTAGATCGGCCATTGCAGTGGCATTAAGATCTCGATGAATTAAAATCGATAAATCATCTCATGTTCCAGATAAACACCCACAGGCAAGTTTCTAAACAGATGGCAACTCATCATTAACATTTAGATAGTCCATATTTCTGTAATACCATAGGACAAAGAGGCAGAGTTTGATCAAAGTATAAATAGATTACAATATAGAAAATCTTCTGAACTAAACAAACCCACGATACAACCAAATCGATGGTTTGTTCTGTGTGGCGGAGGTTAATAAAAAGAAAACGGATTAAGTAAAACTTCTGGAGCCGTGGAAAACACTTCCAGGAGGAGGTAATGTAGTATGTATTTTGAATATAAGGGAGGTTATTGTAAAGCTGCAACAGCTGAAGTATAATATTGTTTTCTACTCATACGTGGGTTGAATAAAATTAATACAACAACATCTTCTGAGCTATTCGCGTTATCCTTTAATATACGAGCTTTCTGCCCCGATACCCACTTAGGATGGCCCCGGCATGTGGGCCGAAAGCTATAGTAAAGGATTACTTGGAGTAGCCCAGGAGGTTGTGTTTTATTCATTTACGTGAAGTATTGTGGGCCAAGGAATTTCCTGACAGTTAATTCTTTGAATTGGATTTATAGTGAACATTAACGAACTTGTGAGCAGATACGATACATATCTTGATAACTTAAAAAAAAATAATAATAAAATAAACAACGGCCCTTGTGAAAAGATATTAAACAGAAACGGAACTTTCTTTATTATCCAGTGATCTTAAAATAGTATTGCTTGGGTAAGCATGATCATATACGATTGGCCGAAGATTGGGACGATCATGTAATGCCCATCCCACCCCGCTCCACCTCACTCCACCCATAATCCAAACACATAATGTCTTACATCTATTGCCTTAGAGACACCCATGCGGTATAAGGCCGATATTTTAGGTTCGGACCTAATAAAAAATGCCTAATTTCATGGCGTACACCAGACATTGCATAATCGTATACAATCTGATACGGAGTTCACTAGACACATATTTTGTGTCTTAAGTTCACCAAGATAAAACTGTCAAAGTGTGTTATGTGCCAATGTTAATGCCACCATGCAAGTAAGTATTAAGCTTGGCTCGCAGAGATGACCCACAAGGGTCATGATATATATCTCAAAATGAATCAAGTTGTCACAGGGATGCTTATCATTACAAAAACGATGAATTATTCCATGTTTAAAACAAACTTCCAGAGACAATTTCTAAATACATCTTAATCTGGAGTTTATCTGGCTCAGGGCAAACATATATTTCCCTTTTGAGTGAAAGACACACACAAAAAAAAAACAAAAAAAAATTCAGCACAACAAATTTAGCACAGACTTGATAGGACATCCATTACGGATTACGTAATAAAAGATTTTATAATACCCATAAAGATATTAATAATATAAAACCAGTAGGATGCATATATCAAAATACAAGCAGAAAATTGATATTTCATTCGTCACTGATGACAGTATTAAAAAAGTTTGTTAGACAGAAAACGAAAACCGGATTACGACGTAAGCTATACAAATAGTCGTTCATCACAGGTTTCACATTTTATAACAGTTAATCTAGATATAAAAAAACATAAACATCGAGTGTGACACAAAAGAAAAGTTTTAAACTGTCAGTCGGATAAAATAGGCAAAGAGAGAAAAAAAAAAAAAACACACACACACACACACTCACACACGCATTTGGGATATTTACGAAGCTGTCTGCGTCTTTACAGGAAAAATCTTGCTTTTTGTTTTTAACATAACATACACCAATAAAAATCTATCGCAGAAGGACATAACAGCGAAGAAATAAAAGAGACAAGATAAACTGAAAAGACTTAAAGAGGTTAAATGACACGATAGATGACTTGATCAGTAGCCGTTTGCTCAAAACTCTATGTACCCGACAGACTGTTAGTGGACGTTGCGCAGCCTAGCATTTTTATTACCACACAACGTCATTCTTTATGACGGAACGTCATCTAACAGTCTTTTAAGCTATCGGAGCCTTGAACAACCGGAACCAAATCAATACTTTGGTGTACAATATCACATAAAAGTTCCATCGTCGCAGCGATACCTGCAATATCGTTTCACAAAACAAACTTAGCTTACGCAAAACGTAATTACCTGGCGACCGGTGTTGAAGACATAGTGTTGCCATGACAGTTACGTTCAACGTTTAAGCTAAGACCGCTTTGTGAAACGAGCCCAAGGTCCCTCTAAATACAAACCATTGGGGTAGCTCTGCATGGGTCCCAGTCGCCTTTCTCTGTTAAGATTTCGTTACCTCATTTTAATTTTATAGATAGTGATGTAAGGTATCACGGAATGGCTGTGTTATATTATGTCTTTTTTACTGCTGAAAAAACCGTAGGCCAATACATTGCCGTCATTTATCGGAAAATACCGCAAACTCGTTAAAATTACCTTCAAACTTCGTCTTTACATGTGGGTTGATTATGCTTATATAGGACTATTATAGGAAAATATGACCAATTTTATCAAATACATTTCCCTAATTTAAAGTAGCAAATCGAGAAAGATAGTCAGTATTTACATTTCTCAAGGTGTACAATGGATGTTTCTGTTTGAAGGCTTCAGTTGCCCGATCTAGATCCGATCGTTAAACACAAGTGGTGTGATGGATTCAATCGCCAATAACACTCGTGTATCCCGTTTAATAATCAATAATTATAAGACGATTTCGCCGGGTCAATCTGACCTCGAAGAGTATTACATAACAGTTCTCTCCTTGATCCCTTCCGTAACCATGCATAGTCGATTATAAATGACAGCACTGCACTTTCTTTTATTCATATATCGACATCTTTTCCAAATTTCAGTATTTTGATATTATAATTAACACCTGAAATCATATACGTTGTAATATAGATTCTCCGCTTTGCAATAGAATTGTAAAAAAAAAAAAAAAAAAAAAATGCTTTTTCATTTCTGATTTTATTACCGAAAATAGTGTACCGGGTACTTTTTACAGAAGCGATTTCTACGTCGTAATCTTTTCTCTAATTGCCCTCAGGCTTTCTTTGTTCTCTGAGTAAATTAAACATTTTATATAAACGCAATGCTTGTGGCATTTGGGAACTTACAACAGGCAAATGCATGTCATTGGAAATCTGAGATATTGTGATCTAGGCGTTTCACTGGTGACTGGAATGCTCGATCTGCACTATGCTACTCAAATACTGTTATAAGTAATCCTAAAATGAATGTAGGCCTATACTTTTAATGGATATGTTTTTTTTTGAAAAATTGTACTAGTGGTCCATAGTGGCCAATGTATATATTTTAAATAAATGAAGAGATAAAAATTTGTATATATATATATATGTTTTGCCTGCAGTGCCCTGTATCGTCTAATTTAAAATACGCTTTTATGTTTATCAATGTTCATAACTCTGTCAGTGTTAAAATCGCCCAATCAAGTCATGTTCTAGATAAGCTCTCTGAGATTTTGTTTCTAAATAGCTCTTAATCTTGAGTAGTTATGAGTAACCTACAGATATTTCGTGATAATGTAATAATACTTTTATATTTCTATTATAAGGAAGAAAAAAAAGCTGCTTCCCACGACTAGGATTCGAATTCGGTTCTCTTGTTAGCAGTGCCAGTACTTAACAGACTTATATGTATAGTTCACAGCAGATTTCATAGTATCTCTTTGCCTTGCCTATTGTCAAAGGTGGAGAGCCTTCTAGAGGAACTCAAAGAAACTCTTATGTTGTGGAATTTGGTCAAGATTTAGTTTTCACTTTTCAGGAAACCGAGATTCAGTGTGTATTCAGAAAACCCTTAGGCCAACTCTTAACCAGATATATGTCTATTATTCAGTCGTCAGTTCTATTTCCTGAACATAGTCGTGACAACAACACGCACCGGTCTTGGTACAATATCAGTCATTCTCCAATCAGTGATATGCTTTACTATGGGGCACTGTCTGCTTTAAATGTACTTTGGTCCGACTTTATTCATTTGTTGTGTAACCTTTCTTCTAAGATATTTCAAGTTTTAATTAGTCTATAGATGAAAAATACACTAATAAACAGATTGTCATCCGTGATAAAAATCTAATGACCATTTCAAGGACAGAAAATTTCAGAAATCGACCATTGAGTTCATCTGTCCACATGTCTCAATCAGCCTACATAACCCCTTCGCTTAGCAAGCATCAGGTATCAGAGAAGCCTGAGAAACTTGTTTTCATTATCCTATCAGTGTACTATGAAGGAGTGACGAAACTCTCAAAGACAATATTTTCCTCTCCATGCACTTGACGTCGGACGGAGGCGCTTTGGTATAAAATCAATATTAGAGTTTTAAGGACACAAGTAACTCGATAATTAACCAATCAACTAGCCAACCAACCAACCAACTTACGAAACAACCAGTTAACCAACTAACTAAATAAATATAAACTTGCACTATCTAGCATGTACAAACAATAGCTCTATAACAAATTATGTGAAGACAGTCAATTAGGTTTATAAATTAATTTTTCAAACTAATTTTTAATTGGTTGTTTGTATGTCGATAGAAAGAACACTCTGAACAGTGCAGAACGACAATAGCCTATTGTTATATGTATATGGACACAGCTACCGTATATCTGGAAAATTGATTTAGAAATATCGACAGGAATCTGTGTAACGCACATTTAAAACTCGTAGGTACTTATACAGTTCCCAAAACTTATACACGTTCGTTGTTGAACCATCTAAAAGGTACAAGTTCCGAAGCAGCCTTTGTCCCCACCGACGATATATTTGATAAATGTGGAGGAATACAATTGCGCGTGCCTCCACCTAGATGGATTTACACTTTTGCACCTTTGCCAAAATTGTATTTGACTATTGAAGAAGCAAACAGCCAATCAGAAAGCTGTTTATAAATCACCTCGGTCCACCACGCGCCGCTTTCAATAAATGCGTTTGCGATGATGTCCAGACTAATTTATGGGATGGGGATAGGCTAATAAGGTCCAATAAGAGTTTATGGCCTGTTGCATTTGTTTTTGGTTTTGTTTAATGATGACAAATTTTATTTATGGCAAAGGCAAGTTACTGTAGATACTAGCTCCATTACCAAGCGTAGTGATCATTCACAGGTAACAATAAATATCATCTTCTCTAGCCAAGGGTTACTATCCCGAGCTACTCTGCATTTGAACAATTGGCGGAGAAGTCCTGTATAATGGGACTCGGCTTCCAAGCAATTGATTGAATGCTAGCAACTTCTGTTGTGCTATTAGAAGACTTGGCTAGTGAATTTGGCGGTGAATGTAACTGTAAACCGCGGGAGTTAGCTAGAACCTTGATCATTTTATCCGCCAGATGGCGTAGCTAAAACTCTCATTGTACATTAATTATCTGCCAAGGGTTCAAATGCAGAGTAGCTTGGAATAGTAACCCTTGGCTAGAGAAGATGGTATAGTTTTTGTTTTATTACATTGCAAATGAAACAATCATCAATTTTTGTTTTTTAAAAAAAGTACACTTTTATTTTGTTCCTTTGTCATCTCAATGGCTGTTTATATTATAAACAAGAATTACAAGCTGAGTAGCTAGCAGGTTCACCACTAAAGGCTTATTTTTTGACAAAATATGCTCATAATCCTAGTCAAGTCCCCTTTCTTACTTTTGTTTAACAACCATTTTTTTCTTCAAAGAACCAATAAGGTAGGAATAACATGTATTAAGGACTCTACCGCTAGTCAGGGGTAAAATTTCTCAAACCACCTGAGAAAAAAGCTACACACAAGGGTCCATTTTAAAAAATTATTTGACGTTTTTCTGTATTAATGCCATTATAAAATAAAATAAATCATAATATGACATTATATTTATAATCTTGAAATCCTCTGGTTTCTAAATTAATATGATGTAAATATAATCATTCTTTGTAAATACCCGCAACAGCCACAAAAATATAAGCGTCGCATTTTGTACTCCTGAATAACTTGTATTCAGTCCTTAAGTTTACAGAGGGGATACTTTAGATATAAACATGTCTACAGAGGGGATACTTATTTAATAAGATATAAACATGTCCACAGAGGGGATACTTATTTAATAAGATATAAACATGTCTACAGAGGGGATACTTATTTAATAAGATAAAAACACGTTTACAGAGGGGATACTTATTTAATAAGATAAAAACACGTTTACAGAGGGGATACTTATTAAATAAGATATAAACATGTCCACAGAGGGGATACTTATTTAATAAGATATAAACATGTCTACAGAGGGGATACTTATT
>JAVFBW010167232.1:0-11336 GCA_034783835.1 Mopalia ciliata
ATTTTCGTTATTTTGGGATAACACTTTCTTAGTTTGAACAGATTCTAGTTCAGAAAATTTTGCAGGTTGAAACCTGTCCAGGAGTCAAACCCACGACCCTCAGAGTTAGGCACCGAATCGCCAGCAGTAAATGCCGGCCACCTAGACCACTAAAATTAATCACACTGTCATACTTATTAGAAGTAGATATGTCCTGGGTGGAAAGGACTAGTTGGATGGGCAGTGATGAAGTGTGATGTACGCACAGCTTTCTGAATAGTGCCAAGTTGTTAGATGGATATATGCTGTGTAAAAATAAAACAGTGTATTTTATTAGGATTTAATGTCATACTGAAGGTTTTTTCACTGATATGACAGCCCAAAAGCTGGAGGAAACCATCCTTGGAGTCACACACACAAAAAATGGTAAAGTCAGATCAATCTGTGACACAGGGGGTAATACAAAGCCATCACCAGTAAATCAGCTACCAGGGCGACAAGAAGGTCTCTTCCACCTGCTCATCAACAAAAACAAAAAGAATGACAAAGGACCAAAATACTGATTATTTATAAGTTTGACATGTCTCACAAAGTGCTTTGGACAAGTCAGGTGTTTGTAGTACTGATAAGTTAAAAAATGACATTCAATCTGAAATAGTAATATATATAGATATTAAAACGAAAATAACAAACTACAAGGGGGAGGAGTTATTAGTCACACACCTGAAACAAGACAAGAATGAAATGTTAAAGCAATATGGAAATTTCAGTAGATATTTAAAGCCTATTTTTATCAATTTTAAAGAAAATATAAGTGAAGTCAGGTGAAATTCATTTGTCATAAACCTAGGTTGAATATTTAGGGCTCACTCTGATAAATTTTATTTTCACATGGTGGGCAATACCAGTGCACAGTGTCTAATGGGGGTTTTGTAAGGCCCACACAATGAAAGTGGTACCAGTTGGTACAGTTATCACAACCTACAGATGGGGGGTCAGTTGAACATTGTTTGTGACATGAAGGACATGCCCACTCTAGGCATGGGTGTTTAAATTCGTCCTGTTTAACAAGTTTAGATTTACGTTTCCGAGAAAGGGACAATTTGTTATTCCTTGTACTTCTTAATGAGTTACTGTGTAGATTGTGAAGAGCCTCAGTCAAGTTACCTTCACCTGAACCATTAATACTGACATTATCTGAGTCATCAATATTGCTTTCGGGTTGTGATGGTGCAGTGTGTACATGTCGTTTGTGTTGTTTTAACTGGGCCACGGAAGGAAACCGTACTAAAGCCCCCGAGTTTTCGTAACAAATTCCACACAATATATTGTTTCTAAAATGCACTGAGGCAAGATGATTGTTGAACTCTTGCTGTGTTGAACATCTGAAAGGTGCTGCAAAGTTTTGTGTAATACAAATCTCACACAGCACCTCATCTTTAGAAGAGCGATTAACTTTACACTGAGAAGTGTTTCTCTTCTTGTGTATACTGTTTGTTTGTTGTGCTGCGTGATTGTCAGGAGGAAGACGGGGGATGATTGTGACCCCCTCCTGCATGGAGTGAGTGGAATCTTCTCCACCTGAGGTGTCCTTTACTTCCTGTGAAAACGGAGGTTCCTTAAGTGTGTGCCCTAACAAGTCCAGTGCATTTCTAACCATGGTCTTAAAGAGAACTCCTCTTGTAGAAGGTTTAGTTCGTTTCCGCCCACCGTGTCTTTCCTTTGCTCTCTCTGGGAACGGGACCTGAGGACGATATGGGTCATTGTCCATGTTAGGTGGTGTGTCTGAGTATGATGTGTTAACTAGCGAATACTTTGGTTCTATGAGAGGGCCTATTTTTCTACGAAGGCCAAGGTTGTGTGGTTGCCGTGCAGCCAATTTTCCAGGCATTAACTGTAGATGTAAAGATGTTTTATGCAATATTTTGAGTAAAGAAAATCCTTCTGCACTACTTGGGTTGTACTTTTGAGTTATACTTTTCAATATATCTGTCTGTGTTGTGAGAATGTTGTTATTTAATTGAATGCCGTCCTGGCCATCAGCTGTAATCAGTGGGAGTGAAGGGTTTTTAAATGTAGGGCAGTATGACCGATAGGCCTTTACCAGGCAAGTAGCCTGTGTGACATTCTTAGCGATAGCTAATCCTGCATAAAGGTGTTTACAAAAATATGGCTGTCCTTTGCAGATAAAACCATAACAAGAACAAATGCCAATGTTAATGTTACAAACATACTGACAGTTGTCGGCATCTAAGGATGAGTTTGCAGGTGAGTTTGCAAGAAGCATATTGTGCCAATTATTAGCCAGTTGAAATTCTAATTTGGACAACATCTGTTTACATTTAGAGCTTACATCATAGTCATGCTCAGTTGTGATCTGTGAAGAGAGTTGCGATACTGTTTGTGAGCAGGGTGCTGGGTGTATGTAATCATATTCAACCTCATTGATAACATCAGAGTTTGACATGTCAGTACCAACATAATGATCATCAGGTAAACTCAATCTGGTAGACCCATAGCTACAACTATCAAAAGCCACACCAAACCAGCCAACCTCTTTCAGCACTTCCTATTTCTTTTGCAACATTCCTTATGGTAGCTCTTCTAACATGTTCATTTTGGTTCAAGTTTGGAGCCATTCCTTCACTATAAAGGAACTGATCTGACATCTTCATAATAAAGATAGCAGTCGATCTATTGAGTTGACCATTGAAAATGGACTCATCAATTTCCCGAAACTTGCGTTCCGTTACATTATCCGTCAAAAGAAGTGGATTTCGTCTTTCACAAACTGGACTCTCATACAATATTTCAGCTGTGAAAGACGATGACCAACTGGACTGGTACCAATTCTTCATGAGATAATCCATCAACTTTTGCCTGGTCTCTATTGACATAAGGTTACCAGGAATTTCATCACGGATGAATGCAAGAAATCTATCAACCAGGAAGATACGTGCTTCACTATTCCAACTTCTCATTATCATTTTAAAACCCATCTCTAGGGGAGCAATAAACAGTTTCATTGTGTGGTTTTCATGGACATAACGTCTGAATGCCTGTAGTGCATGAAAGTTACAGAGACTAGATTTGAGTCCAAGGGATGAAACAGCTGCTCTTATTGATGGGTCTTTGTCGTGCTGAATCATTGGTTTCAAAGGGTTATGTAAACTACATGGCCGAAATTTGTAAAAACCATGCCCATCCGCAAATTTATATATTTCCTGTTTGTGGTCACAAGATTCCCTGAAACAGGGTACATTGGTCAGAACTACAAATAGAGTAAGAGTGTGGGCTTTGGATTCCTCTGAGCTGGACATACTAACAGGTACAGCTCGTCCTTTATTGTCAATGTCACAGACAGTAAGAAGTCCCACAGGGAATCGACAGGATGTAAAATCGTATTTGTTGTCATAACCCATCACATGTTGGCCATATTTCCTTGCCAAACGTAAATTTTGATTATTTGCCAGAACAAAATGATAATTTCTACCCAAACTTTTGAAGCCACGCTGGAAGAACAAGACAGAATCATGGTGCTGCTCCATGATCTTTTCAGCGTTTCTCCAATCGGACCCAAACACTGGAATCTGGTCTTGTTTGTGAATGTAGCGTTTCAGTGTGTGTTTGTCAATCAGCTCAATCCTTTTCTGGATTTGAGACTGCACTGTTTTTTCACGTAACGTTTTCAAATCACCATCCTCATCTATGTGATTGGAAGTGTTCCTTTGAAAAGACAATTTTATTTGATTGGCCGAAACTTTGTTAGTCACTCTTAGTCTATCAATCTCATCCCTATCGGTCAAACTAGGACGCTTTTTGTCTTGTAATGGTTGAGATTTGTGAAACTCTGAATTGTTTTTCAGAGAAAGAATTTTCCAAGTGTCAAGATCATCCGAAAAAATGACACATTTAAGTTTCCAGCTACATGTTACATGAGGATGATGAATCTTTCCACTTTTAGTGGATAAACAGTGTGCTTCTGACAAAGGCCTTAAAGATTGATGTTTTTGGAGGTATCTGTAACAGGCATTACAAAGTTTTTGATTGGGGCCAATGTCAAACTTTGTACCAGTATACTCATACCATTGGTATGTGTCATGCACTTTACATATAGCACATACTGTATCCCTACCTTTGGTCAGATCCTCATTGCAGGCTGAACACTCTGTCACGTCTTTATCCCTGTTAACATAAGATAGTAAAGCCCCACACACAGATCTACATTCATTTGAATTACCTGAACAGGTAATGTTAACTGTAACGACTGGTATAATACTCACTGGTTTGATGCAATTGTCTTTGAAAGAATAGCATTCATCAAGCCTGTGAGTATGTCCCCATTTTGGATTTGAGGTCACTGACACTACAAGTGTGTTATTACCATTGTATCTGGGGGATATAGATTTGTGAAGTTGGAACTTTTTCACAAAATCAAAACTAAACCGGTCAAAATAAAGTCTCATATCTGAACCTACCTTAACTTGAGATATTTCTATCCATTCATCTCCTTTAGGTTTTACTATTGTTACCGCTCTCTGGATCTTTTCTAAACAGTTCTTGCTATTAAGGAATTCATTAATGTTTTTCACAGCATCCAAATCATACAAACCTAACTCTGAACAAGGTACTCTCTTGGTCAAAGCTGATTTGGTTCCTTTTGGAAACAAATGAATGGATAAAACTTGTTCTTTCTTTTTAAAATATAATTTAGGTTTCTTTTGAAGCAATTCCAAAATACTGTGATGAAAGTTCAGAGTGGACTTTGTGTTATGAGGCTGTTGTAGGGTTGAATTAACAATCTTGCTAACACTTGGAGTAGAACAGTCTATTCTCCCTTGTTCTGTTTCTGCTTGAATATTAGGGTGAAGCACATCTGATTTATCTGAAATAAACTTTTTACACAGGAGATTAATATCTATTGTTTTCATTAACACCCAGTGAATCACTACTTGCCTAAGGAAAGATGAATACATAGAAACGTTTTTTAAGTATTTTACTTTTTCCAGAAGTTCATTAGCAGGTGGATTTTTAGCTATCAAAATCTTAAATAATTGTGTGTGCAGAGCTGACATTGTCATACCAACAATAGCTGCCACACCACAAACACTGGAACATGTCTGTAATGGATAAAAAGGAGCACAATTAGTAGAGCATTTATGAACAGTTGAGAATTTATCCCTAGAGTTGGGATCGTGACACGTTGTGATGGTTAATGTGCCTGGATTAAGCCCTATTTCCTTTAAAGTAGACTTAATCCTCTCCACAAAGCCTTCTGGTACCATTAACCCTAAAGGGTCTGCATACACCAAGTGATGATCATCTGAAAAGTTAACCGCAAAAACAAAATGATTTCCACTAGCGCTAATCTGTGTTGAGGTACCTTTGTTCTCTATAAGAAAATGAAAAATCAGTTGATTAGTACCTGAAATATGTTTCCTAAAAGTGGAGGTTTGAATATGTTCTGCATCTGGAAGATAAAAACATTTAACATTATCACATTCATTCTCAAGCTTCTTAACATAATAAAACATAAGAAAATTAGTTAACCAGTTGGTCCTAGAAAGAGATGCCAGATCCTCAACTCGTAAACTATCACCATTGATCTGCAATGAAGAATCAGGAGATCTGTTCAAAATAATATCTGAAAAAGATTTGATAATTTCAGCACATAAAGTAGATTCTGGTTCAATACATAAATGTGTTCCCTGGATCCACTCCCTGTCAAGTTCAAAGGTAGTTCTATTGACACTAGTATCTAAAGACTCACCAGTACCTTTTACATACAATACTTGACAATCAGAGTGTTCACGGTCATCACACTCTGTTGTCATGTTGTCCCTTCCTCCCCCATGCTGTAATGGGTCCTTGTTCCCTGTCTCTATACCTACCTAAAACAAATATGACCAACAAAATTAATGGCAAACTGATTAACAAATTCCGTTTGTGAGGTTTAACAAGTTGAAATCAAATTGTTGTCAAACACATTCTCATCAGTACAACATTCAGAATGTGATACAGGAAAACTTATTAAGTTACAAATACAATGAGCTGGGCTTTTTTTACAAATAAGTTATCCAAGGTTTGCTCATTGTGTTTTTTGGGGCATGTTTACTTATAAATACTTTTAAACAAAGTGTAAATGTGGATAAATGATGCGAATCTTTTTATATTAACCCCAGTATGTTATTACAGCAGTACCTTGGCTGTGACAGATCTGGTACGTTCCTGGTGAAACTGGAGGTGATGATCTAACAGAGCGCTGTCATCTTCGCATTCCTTACAGCAGTATGGGCAGGTGACTACTGTGCACTTATCTTTGGGTCCTGTAGAAACTCTTCGATTAACCTGCATAGTAATTTTGTGTGTTAAAAAGTAAAAGCTAATAATGTAAAACAAATTATCAATAGTCTTTAAATTTGTTAAAAGCCTCCATGAAATGTTTGACCCAAGTTTAAAACTTCTATCCACAGTTCTTATAAAAAAACAGTGGACTGTAATAATCATAGAAGTGAAATCTTATTGATAATGACAAAAAAATCGGATTTAGAAAAACTCAAACAAACAAAATAATTGATTGATTGATTGGGGTTAAATTTCATACTCAAAAGTTGTTAAGAAGTAAGATTGGAAGACAAAAGCACAACATACCTGAGCACATGCAAGACTTACTGTCCTGGGTGGTGGTCTATCAGACCTTAGACCCCATCCACTCAGCTGAGGGCACACAACAACACAGCCAGCTACATCAAGGGTGGCAGTCATAGGAGGGATGTCTGTGGCAATGCTGGTCCTAGGGTGGCTTCCTCTACGTTTGGGCAGGTTGTGTTGTCTAGAGCTGTGCCTTCTTCTGAATGGATACGGTCTACGGTGAAATCCACGTGTTGACGTGCTGAAACATCAAGTAGGCATATGAGATAGGCATGCAGCTGTTATGGGGATTTTAAAATACATGTAGCTCAGATATGTGATAGGCCGCAATATTTTTATTTAAAATGAAATTAAAGATAAATACAGCATTAAGTGTAAAAAAACAGAAACAAAAACAAAAAAAAACAAACAAACATAAAAAAGTCACACCATTTAAACAAGTAAATATTGAAGATAAATTAGATAAATGGGGGAAGCAGAGAATTGATGTTCCATTCTCACAATGGGTTTTAATGTTGAAATGTTTTGGACAACATATTTACATCGAGGCATTCATCACTAATTACTAAGGAATAACCATAACCAACTCCATCATATAAATTGTGTGACACCTCAACCGTTCCTTATAATGTTTCAAGTTTCTTTAATATTCACCTCAATTCTGCTTGTACATGTAAATTGTAGGTGGTTAATCATGTAGGAGAAATGTTAATTCACCGCATTGTGTTTAAGTGTTGGGGTTAGCTAGGGAGTAAACATTTCTTGTCTCACATGATGATCTTAAATACAGATTACTGGTACATCACATGTAGTAAAACAGTAGTATATATATCTCAACATTTGGGTTCAGTAAATAGGTTGAATGTAACATGTGCATCTTTGTTCAGTTTTAAATCCTCTTTGAGTCAAGTAGGTCAGGTAATTCTTGTGCTGCATACCCGCTAGTGTCAGTTTTCTTAGTCTTTTTCAGCATGCGTCGGTCCCTGGCTTCTTGACGTGTTCTATGCACTTCCCCTCTGACCATATCCACAACCCTTTTATATATAAATATTATTTTGCTTAAATGAGGAAAAAATAAAATTGACTGAGGGTAATTAAAACAAAACATGCATGTATAATTGCAAAAGTCAATTTGCAATTTTTTATTAATCTAAAAATATATTTACACCTGGCTAGGCAAAGAACCAGTTTATAAATTATATGCATTTGCAATAAAAAAAAACAAAGTAAAAAGAAGAAGGGTTTTTTGGTTGAATTTAATTTCACCTTCTGTTTTTTCAAACATTGTGCTCAACAAATCTAACAAATTAAAAGCAAACATATCGTACCTAAGGAAAGAAACTTTTTAACACTGGCCTTTTGAAATCTGAGATCTTTTGATGTATGTAAGGCTAAGCCTTGTCAGTGCTCCCTGACTCTCCAGTTTTGAGACTTTCAATTTTTGCATACAATCATCAGTTTGTCATTTTGTATCAAAATAAAAACACACTATATAACTGCAACTTAAATTAGAACTCACTGATGATGGACAGTTTGTGACAAATCAATTAGATATACTATACATTACATTCTGTGGGCATGGTGTCTATGGTCAGAAAGGATCCAATGGAGCTGGGTCTTCAGCTCCCGATGAAGTTGAAGATTCCCCTCCCTGGCAGGGTGTAGTCCATCGATGCTGAAAATTAATTAAAACAAAGATTTTGAAGCGATAATATAACTCCTTACATTTCTACGTATGTCTTGCATAATTGGGATTGTCCTTCCCATATATACACTGCTTGGTAACAGAGAGGCATCTTGAGCAGATATTCAGGGCAATTGTATACATACATATCAACATATCAGTGTTTGTTATATCATTAAAGATAACTTACCTGAAAAGAGATAAATCAATAAAATTTTCATCCCACCTCAAGAATGAGAACTTCCCATTGCTGTTGACCACCCAACTGCCCACCAAAGAGCCAAGCAGGTGGTTAACAGCAATTCTCATAGGCTCTAAGTCAGGTCGGAAACAATAATAAAGAAGAATATTTGTTAAATATCTCATCAAAAACTATTTTTAAGTAAAAAGTAAAATAATAGAGACTTCTAAATGTCAACAAATACAAATCTAATGAACTATATTATTATTATCTAGAACATGATATGGTTCATCATTTTCTTTTTATTTATCGACATCCTTTGACATTGTGATCAATTTTCATAAATATTATATGTTAATGCGGTTTTAGATAATTAATGTAGATTTTCACAATGGCAATAATCTCATGCTCTAGGTACTTGTAACCCATCGGCCACAGGAAGCCTAATTAAACATCAAACAAACTAATGTCAGAAATAAAATATGACATTACCTATCATATCTCCTCAAAATACCTGAGATGATGATCAGACAAGTGTAAGTATAGTCCAATACCATCATCATCTTACTATAGAGTAGGTGGAATCCCTCCATAGTGGTCTGTTAGGTTATTGGTTCCTACATGAACTATAACCATGTCCGGGTCTTTCTTCTTGTCAATCACTGTAACAAACATGAATCAAAGCTATTTAAGGTGGTGTGATTGTTTATGTACCCAAGAATTATAACGATTTGCAGTCAGCTCTAACAAAACATTACAGGACGCCAGTAAATTTTTTTAGAGCTTCAAACATGTAAAATATATCTGCATTTGTTCAATTTTTTTATATATATATATTTTTCTATTTGAATAACAATGATTGCAATTGAGGAAATGATTAGAAAAAAAATAACATTTTTAGTTACATAATAAAGTTTTACAAATTATTTTCATAGTAGCAATATGTGGGGCTACATGTTTTATTTTACATAGATAAATATACATGTATGTTTTGTCCAGCAGTAGGATTATATTAAACACATAGTCATTACTATTGATGCATCTAAACAGGACGCTTAGTGACTTTAAAGTGTAAGAGATGGATTCTCATTTGTTCAAAACATGGAGCTATAAAGAGAAGGAGGCATATCTGACCCACATCAAAGTACATTATGTTCCATTCCACCACAGCTAGAGTCAAGAGATTAGCAGCGCTGGTGTGAAGGCTCAATCCACTCTTCAGGAAGTTTTTTTAACATCTAAAATGCACATATTTATTATTGTTGTAAATTGAATGAAAACAAATGTGCATATTACAATGTCACTTCCTTTAAAATCTGCTTTGTTTAAAATGTTCAGATATGTTGGGTGGCTTCATGGGAGTGAGCCTTACTGGCTGACAGAGTTGTGCCTTTGTCTCTTTATAGCTCCATATTCAAAAGTAAGCTACAACAAATTATTGTCAATTGTTTCCAAAAAAATCTATGCATTATGATTTTATGCAAGATTTGGCTCAACTTCTTACCTTAAGTATGTCACTCACACCACACATACTGTTACAGTGCAGCTACATGTACAGGTTTTGTTCTATCACAATGAAATAATTTATTTATACAGAACAAGATGTGAAAACAAGTCTACCAAAGTGCTTCATTGATAATACCGAAGGTGTAATGCATACTAAACCCACAGGGCTAGTAATCAGTGGGTATAGACACATGTCTTAGCTTAGGAACTGCCCATTGGTTAACAGTTCGTAATACTTTTTTAATACCTCTACTGTTTACCACAGGAAGTTGAGACAAAGTTAAGATTTAATGTTATAAATGGAAAATGCATGATTGAGGAACTACTGTGACAAATAGTCAGGAAATGTCTTTTAATCCTAATAATTTGGGAAACTAAACTGTGCTATAAATATTAGTTTGTACTAATACTATACTTTACCATTAGTGATATCTCCTATGCGGCCTCCACGTAGAGCTTTTAGATTCACATTGACCTCATCTCCAGACTGTAGATACTTAAAAATTGAATCACTGTAAACATCAACCTGTCAAATGTAAGAACAAATAAAACAACCAATTAATGATAAAAGTTTCGGAAATGGTTAGTGCTATATAATATATTGTTGGCAAAGATATTACGCTACAACGATGTATCCTTACACCCTTAGTTTAAACCATATTGAAAGATATTTTATATCATAATGATAGAAGTATAGTACAGTTATTAAAATAGCCACTGAATACTAACTTAAATACAAACTGAACATATAATATAAAGTGTTCTGATTTGGTGGAAACTAAGTTAAAGTAGATAAGAGTACATTGCTTGTGTTATATTGTACTGATATATTTATCTTCATGCTGAGCTACTTATTTACATATGTGGGCTGAGCTCTGTCTGAATGATTTGACTCATAAACATTTATCTCCCCCTTAATCTTACTTGTTTATACTAAATGTGTCTTTAGTGGTAATAAATAACAACTCACCAAGACTCATTTGTATGTTGGTCTTCTGATTGACACTATTACATTTATGAAAATTCCAAATACTTATTATCTGTGTGAAGAAACATATTACCTGGCACATAATTTGCCTTTTCATTTATTCACATATTCACTCGGCCTTAACAACTGTTTGACACATTGACTTATAAAAATCCTTATTTACAGTTGGCTGCATGACACCATGAAGGTAAAGCAGAAGGAGTAACAACTCGCTGGTCAGGACAGGCAATTGTGTTAGACTATCTCGTTGCTGTATTAGCAGCAGGGGGACTGAGCATAGTTCCTCTATTAGGTTGCGGAGGCGGCCGCGGAGGCCCCAGCGGCAGTTCGGGGGGAAAATGTGCATA
>JAVFBW010167243.1:0-11336 GCA_034783835.1 Mopalia ciliata
GCTCCACGAACACCAGGGCAACAGAAAGCAACCTCTTTTCTCGCCTCTTACGATCGACCGAGGAAGCCGAGGGAGTAATCTGCAGGGCCATGGCCCACCCGCTCCCTCACTGGGGTATTTGACGATAAAGATTGAAGCTATTTGTATCTCTTAAAATTTTCGTTGTTTACTATTAGTATTGCATAAAGTATCAACTACGAGGCTTGCACAATACACAAGAAACATTAGACCTCCGTCTCATCAATTCAATCCCATGTCATGAATAATTTACCGTATAGCCGATTTTTCTGCAGACAAAATATTCATTCGCCTATATACCCCCGCATCGGCCGCGGCTCAGGGGTTAGACTGTGTGCTTACAAACTCTACATCGATGTTAATAAATATTGCCAAATTATGCAATGGTTGCCATTTTGTTTATGGAATACATACCAACTCTATCCCCTTAAAGAGATGAAACCACGGTATGGGTTAAAATTAATCGGGGGGATTTGTAAAATTATCATGTTTACACCACATAGGCGTCGATACTGCAAACTCATGCAATGGCGGTCATGTTGTTTAGGTGAAACGCAACACCGCTCTTAAGATTAGAGGGAGAAAGAGCAAGTTTCAGGTTTTGGATTTATTATCACATTATCATATTCACAAAACATAGATTTAGTTATTGCAAAAGTAAGCAATGGCGTATATATTGTATTGCGTAATTTGATATAAGCTAATCCCATCCTCAGTCTAAGTAGGTAGGAGGCAGCCTCCTTCCAAGTTGAGCTGTGAATTAGTTACAGAGTCATTGTGTTCAAAACATGCATAGACATGAATCTCGTAAAATGATGCAATGGCGGACATGTTGTTTTGCGGAATTTGGTGAAATGCAATCCCATCCGTTGTTTTAATGGGAGAAAGCAATTTTCCAAGATTGAAGTTATAATCCTTGAAATTATTTTCTTCCTATCATGTTCACAACATAAAAGGCATGGTTATTGTAAAAGTAAGCAAAAACGGCCATTTTGTTTCAAGGAATTTGATGAAATGCAATCCCATCCGTTGTCTTAAAAGAAGGAAGCTACGTATACCCAAACTAAAGTTAATCGGTAAATGTTATTTCAAGCCAGCGTGTTTAGAAACATTTACGACGGACAGAAGGATGGACGGACATCGAGTATCATTTCCAAGTCCCAGGACTATAGTAGCGATGGACAATCGGGCTAATTTAGTTAAATCGTTCACATCTCGTCTGCTTACTTACATTTCTAAAAGCAATCACACTGACACAAGGATGGTATATATATAAATATCAAAACAATCGCTTAGGCCGATATTTTCAATCGTTTTTTATTATAGGTTTTTCATAGAAGGTTTATGTGATGCTGTATGCTATTTCTGTTGTCCTGCCTTTAAATCTATTATGTTTGTTTGATTGGTGTTTAACGTCGTATTCAAGGGTATTTCACTTATATGACGACTGACACAAATACAGGACATCACAAACAAATCTGCTTCCCATTACCCTTTAGCTCTGAGAACACCAGAGTAACAGAAAGCAACCTCTGTTCTCGCCTCTTACGATTGACCGAGGAAGCCGAGAGTATAAGATATCTCCTTATTGAGTCACAGTAGTTCATCGATGAGACGTTATTGACAGACAGAAAAGTAAACAAGAAATCAAACAGAACGATTTGTACATGTAGTTTCTCATTCAATTCATTTTTAGCAGAAAACTGAAGTTTTCTAAAGTGCCACTCTAACCTGAAAGGCTTAAAAGAAGACTTGTTCAACTGTCCCATACATTATTTAAAGGAAAGCATATACAAGATCGAAAGAACATCCTATGAGTTTTGTGGATATAAAAAATTTAAAAAGACAAAACACAGTTGTGGAATTACTCTGAACTGCCTTCACTATCTATAATGTCTTTAATACGAGACAATTTCTTCTTGACAGGAGTGAAGACCCTTGGAGGACTCTTCCTTCTGGAGGTGAGAAAATCATCCACTCTTCTTCTTGAGCGACCTACATGAACCAACACACACACAAAAAAACACCAGATAAATGATTATATTTCAGTACAAATTAAATTTAATTTGGGATTCAAACAGAAATTACTAGAATCAATATGAGGAGTCTTAATCAGGTATCATTGTAAACATGTTTAAATATGTTAATTGTTTATAAAACTCAAACATGGGAAAGAAACCCTTTATGAAACTGTTTGATGGGAGTTTAACATCATACCTTAAGCACCTTTGTTATTTTACTCTTAGATAATGGTATGGCAGTCCAACAGTTGGAAGAAACCAACCAGCCACTGGATATGTTTGATTAGTGTTAAACGTCGTACTCAAGGGTATTTCACTTACATGATGGATAAGCCACTTCACACCGTACACAGCCTTATTATGGTGGAAAACCGAGAGGAAACCTTGTAATGAGGCTTTACTTTCTATTTAAGGGAATCTGACTTATATGATCGGCAACAAAGACAGGACAGGACAAATACTGTTATTTTTCCCATGGCTAAGAAAGGAAAGTAGTAAAATAAGGAGTTATGACAGGCAGGAGTTATGACAGGCAGGAGTTATGACAGGCAGGAGTTATGACAGGCAGGAGTTATGACAAACACCCTAATGTTTTACTCTATAGGAGCATGTATACTCCAGGGCAACCTTTTAAGTAATTAACAATGAACATCGAATTTATCAAGAGTTCTAAAATTTGTGTTTGATCGGTTAGCCCTAACTCACCTTCGGTGCAGGATATGATATTGCTGGTGTCTAGCTCTGCAGCTTCTCTCTGGAGACGAAGTTTTTTGGCTTTCTGTAGAGTAGGGGGACCTGGCGAAAAATAACACAAGATATTAATAATTGGTTGGTGTTTTATGCTGTGTTTAAGGGTATTTCACTTATATGATGGCGGTGTATTCCAAAAATAATTGACACTAGCACAACCAAGATGTGAAAAGTTTTCATAATGTTGGAAAGTTAATTTTCCTTCAGTGCTAAGTAAAGACAGCATTGCTACTCTTTAAACTAAATGCGTCCGTGGCCATGGCTTAGTGGTAGTGTGTGCATTTTCTTATCCTACTCCAATTTACTGTTCATGGGATCAAGTCTATCTGTTGACTCTCCAGTAGTATGTCAAGAAACAGTGTGAAGTGGACATTCAGTCTTCCTACAAAGGAAATACCCTGGAGTACGATTTTAAAACTCCAACCAAACAAATCAAACTAACTGCTCTTGGCCAACAAAATAATAGTATTTGATGGTGTCTTACATTGTGCTCAGGGGTATTTTTACTAAAATGACAGTAGTTTATTCCACCAGTGAATTGCCATTGTAACAAAAACATAAAAGGTCAAGTTTTTGATATGTTGAAAATAAAATGTTCCTCCAATGCTAGTAAAAAATCAAATGAGAAAAGAAATTAAAACCTTTACGGCAATTTTCTAAGAAATACATTATTTCTTTGAAGTATGTAGAAAAGTACTGTCAAAAATACTTTATGATTGCGCCTTGCCTCATCTGGAATTACTTTGAAAAATATACGAACTCATTTGAGGTTTTGAGCTGTGTCAATACTGTTTCACTTCAATGATGACATACAAGCACAATGGGTCCAAGAAAGCAAATGTTGGCATCACTGGCAATAATCATTGACAAGGCAGGACATTGTCACAAGAGTTTTTTTAATGTCTGTTAAACCCCCAACTCCAAGGGCCCTGTGAAATTCTGTACAAAACTTCATTGACCAAAACTGTCTGTGGCCATTTTCAGCCGTTATCGTCAACATTCCTGATCCTCTTTACATGTAATGTTCACAGTTGAACTCCAAGTAACATATGGTGACTGGCAATCAAGAGTCTGGTTTGTATTAGTTTTCCTCAGGGTTTTGCATCAAATTTTGTAAAGGCAGAGAAAGGGACACTCTTGTCATATAAATGAAATACCCTTGAGTATGACACTAAACCCAGATTAAACAAACAAACAAACAAACAAGGCCTTGATAAAACAAAATAAGTAAACAAACTTTTCATTCCCAATTCTTCAAGATAACTCTTGATGTTGTCAGCCTTGTCTCTATCAGAATTACATCCCTTTATCTTATGAATGAAGGACACCCCAGCTGCCTTACAAACTTTCTTCAGGTGGGTTAGGGCTTTACTGTACTTGTCTGGTGCTGGCTTTACAGAGGTCTGAAAAAAAAAATAATGCCTTTAAATGTTGGGAACTATTTTCCAAGTTTGAAATAAATCTGTGAATTTATTTACAAGTCTTTTGTTCACAAAACATACAGAAGTAAATGTTGCTAAACATTGGCCATTTTGTTTTACAGAATTCAGGGAAATGCAAAATGCTTTGCATTGTTTAATATGAGGAGGCTTTATTTCAAGTTTTATATTAATCTGTGACTTTGATATCGTGTTCACAACATATAAAGAGAAGACTATTTTAAAATTATGTAATGGCGTACATTTTGTTTTACATAATTTGGTGAAAAGCAAACCCAACCTTTTGATTTATTAATGGTAGGAAACTACAGTACAAGTTTCCATTTATTCACTGAATTTGTTGTCAAAGTATCATGTTCACAACACATTGGCAAGAATATTGAAAAATTATGCAGGGCTGGCCAAATTGTCTTACTTTGTTTAATGAAATGTAATTACATCCTATGTCTAAGTAGGCGAAAGAAAACGTCCAAGTTTCTAGTGAATTTGTCAAAGTTGATCTCAAGTTATCATTTTCACAGCACATAGGCATCAATATTGTCAAATAATTCACTTGCAGTCATTGTTTTACGGAATTACTCGAAAATGTGTAATGTTGCGAAAGTTTTCTAGTAGGAGACTATATTTTAAGTTTCAAATTAATCTTTGAATATGTTACCTAGTTAATGTGTTCATAACTTGTATAGACATGGATATTGTAAACTTATGCAATGGCTGAAATTTTGTTTTATGCAAATAGGTTAAATTAATTTAAGCCTTTATCTTGAAGACAGGAAGGAAGAATTAATCAATTGATTTATTGGGGTTTAACGCCGTACTTAAGGTTATTTCACTCACATGAAGGCGTGAGCCAAAGGGGTTAAGGGAAACCACTGACAACAAACAAAAACATCAACAGACAAATACACGACACTGACAGCCCAAAACAAAGGCTTCCCAATCATCTCTGCTTCCTGTTCCTCTGTAGCTCAGAAAGCAACAGGGCAACACGAAGCCCCTTCAAACCACCCACCAGGAAGGGTAGCAATGGGCACTAGGAAATGAAGAAGTCTAGGAGGCTTCAAATTAAATCTATGTACTGTTTAATGCTTTTTACTTTACTATTGTCTATCTGAAACATTGAGTGAATTAGCAAAACAAGTTTACTTCAGGCAATTTAGTGAATTTTTGCAAAATTTTGTTGAGAGAATATTGCTATACCTGTTTGTTTTTCTTCTTTTTACTCGCCAAATTTTCATTATCTGAGTCCTCAGACGATTCCATTGACTTTGATGCTGTTTTCTTTATTTTCTGAAAAATAAAATCGAGTTTGACAATTAAGTTTGTATCAAAA
This sequence comes from Mopalia ciliata, assembly GCA_034783835.1. Classification (NCBI taxonomy): domain Eukaryota; kingdom Metazoa; phylum Mollusca; class Polyplacophora; order Chitonida; family Mopaliidae; genus Mopalia; species Mopalia ciliata. Next base: position 5,562 of record JAVFBW010167243.1, read on the forward strand.
GTACACAAGAACAAAACATTATGATATTTATATATGACATATTCAGATATTGTTATTATCACCAAATATGTTTTACATTTTTTCACATTACTATTATATTCATTATTTCTTTAAAAAAAAATTCTGATTGATATATTATGAGAGTTTGTATTTTCCAAAATATTTGAATTTCCACAAATAAGTTACACATAGTAGATCACCCTCTGACTGAAGGCTGTTTGCTCGAATAAGCAACAGTGATGCTTTACTTAGCACTCTAGGAAAATTAACTTTCCAACAGTATTGAAAAGCTTCACATCTTGGTTGTGCTATTGTCAAGTATTGTTGGAATACACCACTGTCAAATAAGTGAAAACCCTAATAACTTTAGGTCTTAAATCGTTGGTCTTTCCCTTTAAGCATGGTGTCAAACACCAATCAATCAAAAATCTTTACCAATCTTTACACAAAGTTTTCTGAATATTCATGTATGGTCATTAAAATATAAAAATGCTAAGCCCACTGTTAACAACTGCCCTATAAATTATATGTATATAAGTAATATAAAACACTTTCCCTAAAAATAAATCTTTTTGGCTCATGTTTCCAGCTGTTTGGGGCTGCAAGGTTTCTAATCAGTCTTCTAAATGTTGCACATGACCACATAGTACTTACATTCGCAATCATTATTTTGAACATTGGCTGCTCTTTCGAGTCAGTTCACATATTTGAATCTTCATATGGTCTATTATTTGGTTTGATTGGGGTTTAATGTCCAGCATGTATTTAGGGTTATTTCATTTACAGGACGGTGTGCCAGCCAAATGGGCGAATGAAATCACCCTCGGCACTTCAGGGAACAAAGCCATCCCAGGACAAATTCAGGATGTAATACAAAGATCAGCTTCATGTCACCCCTTTCACCAGAGAGAATGAGGACAACAGGATGGTTTATTTAACACCGTTATTAGGTTATCACTCACATCACAGCGTACCAGCCCAATGGGTGAAAGAAACCATCCTCAATGCGAAATGTAACAAAGACAAGACAGGGTGAATACAGATCAGTTTCATTTTAACCCGTAGCTAGAAGAGTACCATGCCAACAGGAAGTTCTATCCTAATTGCCCCCATTTAAAAGACAAAACAGGGTAAACTCAAGTATCCATAACAGAGTGGCTTCTTAAAATCTTAGGCTTGATGGTTTGGGTTTTAATGTCCTACATAATGGTATTTCAGCTATCTGACAACGGATTGTCCACTTCACACTGTTCTTTGACTTATTACGTTGAAAAACGGGGAAGAAATCTCGTAAAAACCAACCCCACCATTGCCACATCATGGAGCGTCAACAGACGGACTCAATCCCATGAATGATACATTGAAGTAGGATTAGAAAGCACACACGCTACCACTAAGCCATAGCCTCCAAAAATCTAAGTGGCAAAGGAAGCAGTTACCTGCTATAATTATATTGCAATAGCAAACTATTCTTGTGATGGTTATGGTATCTATTAGAAACAAAATACAGACCTGTTTTGTTTTCTCTTTACTAGATGAATCTTCATTGTCGGAGTTATCAGATGATGCAGCAGATTTTGACGCCCTTTTTCTTTCTTTCTGAAATTAGAATAAAGCTTGTATATCAGGCCTATTGTATATGTGTGGCACTTGCTGTTGGATATACCGCCATTACTGCCTTTGGTATGGCCGCAAACATCAATCAATCATAAGCTTCGGATTGGCAGGTTACCAAAAAGATGTTTTTTTGATTGGTGTTTAACGTTGCACTCAAGGGTATTTCACTTATATGATGACGGATTGTCCACTTCACACTGTACATAGCCTTATTACGATGGAAAACCGAGAGGAAATCTCGTAAAAACCACCCCCGCAATTGCCAGAGCCACAAGATGTGTATTGCTCATATACCTGATAGTCGAAAGGCGGACTCGAGCCCGTGAACGGTAAATCAAAGCATGTTCAGTTCAGGAAGCGCACTCGCTACCACTGAGCCACACTGCAGGCCACCAAAAAGATAAACGCCAATGTCAGTCAGATACAGATAAGGCACCAAGGGACAAGGTCATGTTGTTCAGCCTGTCCGACCTTAGAATAAATTTATGTGTTAAAATATTCATTGTTAGGAGTATTTTCTGACCATTGGGTGCATTGCAGCATTGTGATAAAATATAATAACATAGGAGTTTTTATCTCTGTGTGTATTTTGATGGCCTATTGGTGTAAGTATCATCAATTATGTTGACAAAATGCTCCAGAATCAGTATTTTAACTAGGCTTGGAAATCCTCATTTTGAGAAATTTTACCTGTAAAAATTGTCTATCTTCTATCTTTCCCACATTAAAATTCAGAATTTTTACAGGTCTTTTTAATAACTATTGTTCGAAATCTACCTGTCGATAATGACAGGTGGATTGATCTCTTGCCAAGACACTGTTCACACAGTGTAGGTTAATGCTGTCTTACCACTTTTTTCTTGACCTTCTTCTTAGGTTCCTCTGGTTTGATAGATTGAAGTTCTGATTCAGACAAACTACTTGTGTCATTTTCACTCAACAACTCCTGAAAAGAAATGAAGAATTTATGTTAGCTGCAATAGACACATTATTAATAATTTTTTTCTTGCATACTCCCTCAAAGGATCTGAAATACATCAAAATATGATTTACAGAAAGCCAGTCAGTGATAGTATTGTCACCTGTGTTTGGATTTGATTGATTGATTGGGGTTTAATGTCGTACTCAAGGGTATTTCACTAACATGAAACCGGATTGTCCATTTCACAGTGTTCCTAGCCTCATTACAGAGAAAATTTGAGAGGAAACCTCGTAAAAATCACCCCCACTATTGCCTGAGCCACATCGTGTGTCTTTCTCAAATACCTAATGGTTCAGCTGTGTTTGGAAAGATCCTCTGGTTGCCCTGGTGCTTTTAGAGCCACCTAAACTCAATTATCAACAGTTAGTGATACAAATCCTTTGTTTTCTATCCCCAGACTTGTTACTTAAAGTTATGTAGCTGGTTAACTTCGACATGGTTTGTTTGTTTGTTTGTTTGATTGGGGTTTTACATCTTACTCAAGGGTATTTCACTTATATAACGACGGATTGTCCACTTCACTTTGACTTATTAGGGTAAAAAACCGAGGCGAAATCTCCTAAAAACCACCCCCCGCGATTGTCAGGGCCACAACACGTGACTCGCTCATATACCTGATAGCTGACAGACAGACTATCAGGTGAACAGTACATCAAATCAGGTTCAATTTAGTAAGCGCACACGCTACCACTAAGCCACAGGCCCAGGGTAAATGTGAGTTTGGTAAATTAGGACATGTCAATTGGGGGGCTTATGAAGTTGCTTATGTCTTATCTAAGGCTGCAGCCGTTTAATTGGCAGTAACCAACCAAAGTCAGTATGAAGATTTAGACTGGAACGAACTAGTATGAGCTTTTAATTGGATATTTAAAAGTAAACCCTGTTCTGTCAATCCTCGAAAAATGGGCCTTCTTTTACCTGAGGGTATTAAAGATGGAAAATGTATGAATTTAACTGAATGTTAGTTTTTTAAAAATTATATTTACCTTTCTTTTAGCAGGTGAAGATTTAGTCTTCTTGGTTTTGTTTGCATGGCTTTGTTTTTTCTGCAACGGCTTTTCATCGTCGGTGTCCGACTCATTTTCACTCTCTTCATTGTCAGATTCACTGTTTTTCTTTTCATTTTTTGTATCACTTTGTTCACCATTCATTGAATCTTCACCATCACTTTGGTCTTTTTCTTTACGGTTGTTTTCTGATCCACCTCCATCAGATTGGTTCGCTTCCATGCTTTCTTCCAGGTTGTTATTTTCTTTTCTTATCTCATTGTCGGAGTCACTTTTCTCCGATTCAGAACTTATACGAGATTTTTTAGACACAGCTAAACAACTGAGTGTCTTCTTGTTTGACATGGAGCTGCTTTTTTTTCCCTCTGAATCAGAATTTTCATTCTGTGCTTTTGATATTTCCTTTTCTTTAATACTTCCTTCATTATCAGAGCCTGAATCAGAGCCACTTACAGAGTTACCTGCTCTTGATGGAACTCTCTTGGCCGAGGAGGTACCTATTTTTTGTGGAGATGGCAACTCATCAGAGTCCAGATTTGAATAATCATCTTTTTTAATATTTTCTGATGAATCATCTGACTGATTTTCACTGCTATTCATAGCCAAGTTAGACCTAAGGCTTTCATCAGATTTTTTTTTAGCTTTCCGAGACACTGGATCATCAGAACCCTCATCTAATGATCTATCCAAATTATTCTCCCCTTCTGAGGAAGTATCTGATTCTATATCACTGTTATTTGATTGTTTGGAAGTTTTCTTACTACTTTTGCTCTGTATCATTTTTTTTCCCCCACGCTTTTTGGTAAGGCAGGTTTTAGCTAATGGCACCGAGTCAGAGTCGCTATCCGATGTATTTGATTCTTTGATGTTTTGCTTAGACAATTTTTTACTCGATTTCACATTATTTTTAACCTTACCATTTTTAGCATTTGTTTTAATCGGTGCTGAATCACTACTAGAATCTGAATAAACATCCAAGTGACTTTGTTCAGACTCTCCTTTCAGCTTTTTGGGTGTGAAATCACTATCTGAGTCTACATTCACCTTTTGACGTTTTCTCTTTGCAGTTTCCTTTTTCTCAATGTATTCGGCCTCTGAATCAGTTTCATCAGAACTCTCCACTGCTTTACGCTTTTGGGTAATTTTTTGTTTCATTTTGACAAGACTTCTCCGAGTTACTCTAGACTTTGATTTGGATTTTTTGGGTGAAATTCCTTTCAAATCACTGAAACTGGAATTGGAATTGAATTTTGACCTCTGTTTACGCAGATTTACATTAGGAGTCCTAGGTCTGGGAATTCTTTGTGTACTTTTGGGGATCCAATTAACTTCGTCTAATGTATCAGATTCCAGTTCTGTGTCACTATTTTGAATTAGTGACTGTTCATGTTTGACAGTTTTCCTGAATTGTTTGTAAGGAATTCTGGGTCCATCTTTCCAATAAAGTAAATCTTCAGACGTGGCTGAACTTGGATCTGTTTGAATATCGTAAATTCTCACACTGCATGGTTTTAATTTTATCCCTGTCAGAGATAAAAGTTTTGAAAGAATTTTACTTTCAGAACAGACATCAGAATTGTCAAATTTTTCACTTGTGGAGATTGATTTGTTTATTTGTTTGATTGGGGTTCTGCGCTGTCTTGAAGTAACTGAAGTGTGTTCAGTTTCACCAGTATCTGTTAGTTGCAAAGACCTGTAGCCAAATCTCCCAGGTGTTGGTAGAAATTTTCTTGTTGGGCGATGTTTTCGAACTTTCCTACTTAAAATGCTTTCACTTTCACTGTCTCCTAATGTTTTTTCTTTTTTCTCAAAAGATGAATTACTGCTGTTTTTACTTGCATTGGAAACAGGTGAAACACTTCTGCTTACACAGTCTTGTAAGGTAACATCTAAAAGATTCTCTGAATCACCTTCAGAGCTTAGCTTCTTTTCTGACTTCCTAAATAATATATCTTCCCAACTGGGCCCCTCTTTGGGGTCAGTTTCCTCTTCTTGGTGTTCAGTAGTCTGGTCTGGATGCTTAATTATCTCATCTGGATGCTCAGTTACCTCATTTTGATGCTGAGTTACCTGGTCTGGATGCTCAGTTATGTCATCTGGATACTCAGTTGTCTGGCTTGGATGCTCAGTTATCTCATCTGGATGCTCAGTTATCTCATCTGGATACTC
>JAVFBW010167254.1:0-20775 GCA_034783835.1 Mopalia ciliata
ATTGTCGTTCTTGTCTGATATTTTGCCCGAAAAATATCGTAATTTGTCCGAATTTTGCCCGAAAAAAATAGCGTAGGGGGGGCTACGCCTATGCCGGCATAACCAGGGAAAGATAAAGCTCCCCGAACTTACTGGCAACAATTAATGCAACGGCAAGACAATCACAATACGCTTAACACCGGTCACACCGGACAGAATTCCTGCGAGCTCATGAATGCATCAGGTTAACCGAGAGCCCCCGCGTATACCCTAGACATCTATTAATCACCACAATGATTGGGATCGTATAGTCTTCAGTTTATGTTATAAATTGAGCAAATTATTTTGTTACAGAAATTAAAAAAGAAAAATCGAGTGTGCCTACGAAATACATGTTTGTCACCTTTCCTATATCTAAGGAATACCTATCATCCCGCTGTGATAAATAACTGGACGAAACGGGCTTGTTCATAACAGTATCTATATTTCTAATTAATGTGCTATAGGCGATAGTACTGGCCTTTGTAATTATTTATTTTCTGTTTGCAACAACTTTAATTTCAGATTGATATTTTCAACTGGAAATCATTAGGCTAGAATATCAAAATATGATATTCACAATTATACAAATCTATGACAGAACTATTTTAGTTGATTTAGGAACTGTCAAACCCAAATAAATAAACATCTTTAATGAATGTGTTGAACACAGATATACTAAATAGTATATGTGCTCAAATGAAACTGTCCTTGATCCGAAATCAATGGTTTCAGATGTTTCATTGGGATTTAACGTCGGACTCAATGGTATTTGACTTATATGACGATATATTGTCCACTTCACACTGTTCCTAGCCTAGTTACATGGAAACCGAGAGAAAACATCGTAAGGACCACCGGCGCGATTGCTGGAGCCACACCGTTTGACTCACTCCTTTACCTGCATGATGGTCAACAGACGGACTCGATCTCGAGAACGGTAAATCTAAGATTCTAATCCAATTTAGTTTGCGTTTGCAATCTGATTAGCTGTTGGGTTTATTTTGGGACCGTAAAATCTAGGATTAACCGTTGCAAATTTTGCTACGCCGCACATTTATTTTGTATTAATACGCGCTGACATGCGTACAGATTGTAAACAAAGACGACAGACTATGACTGTTCTTTCAGCGGTGGCGAATTCGATAAAGACAATTTAATAAATGTGAGTTAACACTAAAAATAAGAATGTAACACAAAAATGACCTGCTATGTGTCATGGGAGTAAAGCTAATGTCATCACACAGCCTCGTGCAGCTAGAATTCCTCTGCAAAACTTGAAAACAGAAATCGAACGCCTGGCAAACAGCATGCAGGGACAAAAAAGCTAATACGTTGGGAGTGGTCAATTATTCAAACTTATTTACTTATGTTAGGAACCAGTACCTAAAAAAAGGTATCAAGATAATTAATCTAGTAATGTGTAACTTAAATTTTTGGGCAGTGTTTCAGTTGACAACGTATAAGTCGGCGAAGAACTGTCCATAGAAACGAGTATACACGTGTCTCACGAATATTTAGTAGTTGGCTGCAAGATGATCGATATAACAAACAATAACACAAACCGGATTTTTCAATAATAAAAACATAAAACACTTTTCTGCTGTGATATAATCAACTGATCAAAGACCACAATCTAGCTAAAAGATTGGATTCAACCATCATATACCTGGGTGTCAAAAGCAGCACGTAACTGTGGAAATGTAGGTCATGCATGACCTACAAAGTTTAAAAAAAACCCCAACATCTCAATACATCCCATATATTTTAAAAAGTAGAATTTTATTTGAATAATTCTGATAATTTGTTTGTGAAAATTAAACGGAAAACAAATGGGATTTATTGGAAGTTTTAGCAACTATGTTACATTGCGGGAAAACACATAATTTCATCCAATGGTAAATAAGCCCTTAGCTGACATCAGTTATAAGGTTCGTATTTTGTCGATTTGAAACTTTTCGCAGCCAATATCAATTCGAATTGGATTAGAATGACCATGCTGTATTTGGTGATTTGCCGCCGTTAATGCTCCGCTCGCGCATCGCCGGTAAAACTCAATTTGCGACCGTGAAACATAGAATTAACAGCTCGGCGAATCACCAAATACAGCGTGGTTATTTCCTAATTAGAAACGCACACGCTGCCACTTAGCCACGGCCGCGGACTCCTGGCTTTAGAGAAGATTACTCCCAACGGCAAATGGTGTTGAAGCATTTGGCGTCACAGTCCTCGTTAACAGCATCTGTCGCAGCAGTAATTGTCATGGAATATTTGCCATATGGAGTTTTATTGACGATTATTTTGAAATCTTTGTATCCATAATATACATGTGTCAAATATATATATATATATGGAAGGACATCTCGTCCCAGCAAACGACAGACAGTGTAAAATTTATGCACCATTAAGTCCAACAGTTTTCATTTTATTTTGTCGAAACACTGTATTGATAGATTTTGGCTCGCCGTAAATTCAGACTGTTAAAATAAAATTTGAATCTTCAGCCCATGCATGCAGGATAAGGCATTCCAAGATGGCCTACAGGACATGGTGTCAGCAACAAAAAGCATGATTACATGGCTTTATTAACTCAATTGTTAAGGTAAACTACTTTGGCGATGTTTATACTGAATCACCAAAGCACTTTGCCTGAATCCTATGGCAGGAATTTTAGTTCGTAGTACCGTATCCTACAGTAGGTATTTTAGCTGTTTGTGTTCTGTTATTTGTGTTTATATCAGCGGCTATCAATTTACCATGTCTGTTGGCGCAGCTGTTTAACCCAGCAGTAACTAGATGCTGATTGGTTAAACCAGCGTCTAGAACCACTTCTGTCAGCATTTTGAATGATTCATTTGCAAATTTTATTTATATATGAAAATAACCGACAGATTCAAGCTCCGTCAGATACGTGGTTGCAGTTCTGGCAAAAATAATTGAAACTGTCATAACCAAGATATGAAGCTTTGCCATAATGCTGGAAACTTAACCATCCTCCAGTGATAAATAAAGACAACATTGCTACTCTCCAAACAAGCTGCCCATAGACAGAGGGCTATAAATATATAATGAATACACAGAAGTATGGTTTACTTGGTTCATCCTTTAAAGGGAATGACATGTAAGTTATAAGTATTTTGGCAACTGGATTTCAATCATATTAATGAAATACCTCCGTCAAACCGTCTCAACTGCCAATAATGGTATCAATGAAAAGTCATGATCGGATTAACCAAGCCGATGGACTATTTCAGTTACTGCTCAGACTAATGATGGGTCTGCCCATATAGATCGACCCTCCGAACTATATTTTTTGTTTGACTGGCGTTTTACGTTATACTCAGGGTTATTTCTCACTCAAATGAAGCGATACCATCCTAGTGTGTGAAGGACACAAGTCTCTACGCCAATAGCAGCAAACAAAGACAAGACAGGAAAAATACAAGAACACAGGGCTGTTTAATTAAGCTTTGAGGGCACCGAGGCAAAGGGAACCGAGAAAAGTTTTAAAAAAATATTAAGTGCTAGGAAAAATTTCAATTGCAGTGGAATGGAGCAAAACCGGTAATTTTCCTAATGAAATTAAAGTGTATTAACCCAATAATAGTAACCCCAAAGGCGATCCAGACTGTTCATTCAATTGGAGACTGTCGCTTATCAACCAAAAGGCTACAGTGGAGGGAAATATATTTGGAATTTATTATTGGCGATAATGGTTAATAAGGTTTCAAGAAATATATTAGGGAATAACCATGCTGTCTTTGGTGGATTGCCGCCGTTAATACAAGGTTTTACAGTCGCAAATTGAGTTTTCGAGTTCTGATCTGGAAATTTATTGAGGCCATCTGGACGCACGCCGTTCATACTACTATAACTTTTGACCGGTTCTCATGGACGTATAAAAAAATAAAAAAAAAAGAACGGGAAAAAAACAACGAGACAGTGAACTAAACCGGTTTAATTAAAATTTCTAACATATTTCCGGCTTTCACGAATCAGCGATGTCCATATCGAAGTCCAATAACCGAGGCTGAACGCTAACCTTCACATGGATTAGAATACATCGCTTCGCTTAACAGATGCTTATATGCAAAGAAAATAATACAGAAGCCAAAACACATGGCCAGTAAAAAACGGTCGCTGCTCAATCGAAGCTTCATTCGCTATCTTATGGGGCTTTGCAAGAGATCAATTTTAGAACACAAAAAAGGCAAAAAAATACATGTGGGTAATATAAGACATTTGATGAATTCAGATGACAAATAAATCGCTATCTCTTATCACTAGGACTTTTCTAATGTCCAGTAATTAAAATGTGGACAGATACTCATCTACCAATAAAACACCAACCAGCATTTATATGATACATGTTTTCCACTCGGTCTGAAGTCTCGTCTAATTTAACAAGTGTCGAATGTTATAATAATTATGGTATAAATAGTGCAAAGTGTACCTAAAGAACTGAATTAACATGTTCTGCACTTCGTTCCATCGTGTGAGACTTATACCAGGATCGATTCAACCAAAAACAGTGCACATGAGTAGACCTAAAAAACATGTATGTGACTGAGGAATTAAAAAGCCCTAATGTTATGAAGACGTAGTAGGTACCAGAATTCAAAATCTGACCTCATAGCAATTTACAAATAAAAAATCTGCAACCATTCAGCCAAAACAATTTCACCCAGGAGAAGGTTACTTAAATGCAATCTTTTGTATTGATCTTGGGCAATACTTTCTTAGGGGTTTCAATCATGTTCTCTCAGCTGCTATTTTAAAAAAAGGACACTTAGCCAATTAACTGAGGTTAACTGCAAGTTGGTGCCCGGATATTTATGACCACATTGGGTTCGATTACAGTATCGCATCTTCAAACATTTTAAAATCTCTTTTTTAAATTTAGTTTTTTTTAATTAAGGTTTAACGTAAAACCCATTCGTATATCATTTCATTTAAAACATCAGGAAACCTCGTAGAAACCACCAAGGATTGCCGGAGCCACATACCACGACTCACTCATGTAACTGATGGCCGACAACTATTAACCACTAAGCCACGACACGGGCCATGGAATCAGTTTGAAGATTCTTTCAATATGCGCATTTTTAAATGACACAAAAATAACTTCAAATACTTTCTGGATTGATATATATATGGATTAAAATTCAACCAGAAAGGTTTGTCTTGGGGTTTGCCTGTTACCTCGTCTGGGATGGCTAATTATTTTGCCTTCAAAACAGCTTCTTTCTAGATTGCTTATGATAGTTTAACTAAATTCAATAGATCTTTTTCAAGCGACTTAAATCTCAACAGATCTATTTTCTCACTTTTCAGATGTTAATCTTGGTATGATATGTTTTTTGTACCTCCTCAACAGTACATCAACAGTGATAAGGCTTTTTTCTATCAATGATTTATACCCTTATTTGGCATGATGTTCATGGCTTGCATGCAATACACGAATGTGGCGTTTTTTGGTGTGGGGGCTGACAATTGATTGATCAGGCAGCCATTTTATGAAATTTCAAAGCACCGTTAACATGCAACAAGTGTTTATATAGCCTTCGATTAAAAACTGGCATTTAACTTTTATATGCATGACCAATCACACTTAATATTCTGGGTATATGCTTTTCGTGACATTCCCATCAATACTGTGAGCAGGTTTATTGATGTATGATTGATTGATTGATTGATTAATTGGTGTTTTACGCCATGATTAAGGCTATTTCACTTATAATTTCACTTCACAATGATGGTGTGAAGCGTTTCCATAATGCTGGAAAGTTACTTTGTCTCCAATGCTAAGTAAAGATAGTATTGCTAATCTAAAAAAAACCTGCCCTTAGCCAGAGGGCAAATGACGTCCTCTATACGGGCGGGCGGACGGACGTTGTGACAGCATTATCCCTACGGCATAAAATGTCGAGGGAATAAAAATTAACAGAAACCCGTCTTTTGCGCAATTGTTTTCTCTAAAGTCTTTAAAAGCTTTGCTCCCAAAGCTTTCAATACTGCAAACGTATGCTTTAAAAAAATTAAATGATTAAATAATGGACGCAATTCATCTCAATTGTCCACACAAAAGACACATCTGGAAGAATCAGAGAAAAAAAATTGCCATTAATAATGCAACACTTCTTCCATCAATGCGAATTATGTTTGTCAAGATTTGGTTGCATTTAATACTTTGATTATAGAGAAAGACAATCATTTTTTGCCTTCGCAGGGATTTGATCTGGGATATCTGACTAGCAGTCACATTTGAGACAGCAAACCCATCAAAATGGCCGTGATAGTTAAATGTAAAATAAACAAAATATCTACAATATATACGAATCGCTCAATCTCGATTGTTTTGTGCCAAGCAATACCTAGAAACAGAACGCTACAATTCAAATTCAATCCCGCGATACATCAAGGTTATAGTGAGAAAAAGATTAACTCTAATTGGATTATTCAATTTTTTAAGTAGCGGAAATGGAAGTAGAACATAAAAGGTGAAATCCTTGCGGGGTTGACCTTAATTTAATCAGATCAGCAGATGTACCATTAACTATTCCAAGTCTGATTCTCCAGCAATTATAAGGGTTTTCAAACATGATATTACAGTAAAGGTTTTTTTGTGAACGTTAAGGCCAAATCTCAGCGGATATACCAATCCTTCAATACTTTCTCCCAATGTAGCAGTCGCCCACCTGGGCACTCACTAATTAGCCCTCTAGACGATCGCTGTATAAAGGCACACTTTACACAAGCTGTCTTTCATGACCATTGGTGGCCAATACGGTGCGTGTATGATGCTATTAATTGGGCTATTTCGTTTTTAATATATATATATATTTATATATATATTTAAACTGTTCTTATTGTAACGTAAAGAACTTACCCCATTACTCTTCTAGTATATCGTCACTGAATGTCCAAACACAAAGGTCAGTATTTTTAATTAAGCAAAATAATAAGCGTTATGATTTGTTTTTATCTTCCGCTATTTGTTAATTATAATGTTTGACAAAATTGTCACTGAACGGGGGAGGGGAATGGCTATACGATATATTTTTTAAAACTGTTCTTATTGCAGTAAGAACAGAACGGATATTTTTTTCTTACCCCATTAACCGAGGATTTCTAGTATATCATCACTGAATGTCCAAACGCAAAGGCCAGTATTTTTAATTAAGCAAAATAATAAGCGTTATGATTTGTTTTTAATTTCCGTTATTTGTTAATTATAATGTTTGACAAAATTGTCACTGAACGGGGGAGGGGGGATGGGTATACGCTACACAATGTCTCAGACTATTCACACTGCGCTTGACCTAAATACTATGGAAACCCAATGTTTCAACGACAACTGGACTATATTTGGAATTTCTGCAGCAGGACCAATCGTTTTAACCTGTTTCTATGGAATTCGCTGTTTCTAGATGTGTTGATCTCGAGCCTAGGCCAAAAGATGACTCCATATATTTAACTACGATTAAGATTGAATAATTGAAGCATAAAGTTACCTATAGTCTGGTGTTAAGAAGAGTTTCTTAATAGTTGAGCTGAATGCATCTGATATTTCGCCGATGACCGCCATTTTTGTTTAATGCTGTAATCTCTAAATCAACAGCAGATTGATGCAACGAATACTAAAGGTAAGGAATTGAAAATATATGGGGGTCTTCTTTACATGCCTAGGCTCGAGATCAACACATCTAGAAACAGCGAATTCCCTATAGAAACAAATTTATTTATAAACGCATTACAGCATTTTCTTTCCTTCAGAGGTCCAATCAGAACACTGAGATGTGACCGTGGAACTAATTTTGTAGGTGCCGAGAATGAAATTAGAAAGTGGACCATGACCATGTAGGAAAAACCTGACAAAATCCCTTTGTGTAACTCTTTCTCTTTTTTCTGCGCTCGATAATTTTGATTGACGATTGACGCACTTCAACCAAGAGCCCCAAAAGTGTTTCAAGGAGTCAAGAGTCACGTGAAATTTCCGATGTTTTACGAATCATTCTGAAAAACCCTCGGAACATATGTAACCAACGTCTACTGATTTGGTTAATAAACTGGGTGACTACTCAGCCGTTATAAAGAGTGTTATGTTTTAATATTGATTTTCCTGTATCCTAAAACGATAAAATTCAGATTGAGTCAAACTATGGCATTCCAATTTATACGATTTTTATGGCTTCTAATCTTGTAACATACTACTGCGTGTATAGCTATATATCTGAGTCTCCAGATTTGGCGGAATCATGACAACATTTAAACAGACAATCGAATGAAGCCTCTCTAACGTCAAATACCTCTCGTCATTTATCAGCTTACGTGTCTCATTCCGGATCTGGTGATATAAAACTGCACTCGACAAAATACGTTTTCAGTGTGTCGTCAATAAGCCATTTTATTAAAACCCGAAGCGGGCTTACCTCCATACCTTACGTACAGCTCGCTTGGTCATAAACCTAGTACTATTTTGAATGTCTACATGTAGTGATATCCTCGAATACAGCGTGAATTATGTTATGCGTAGTAGCAAGACACTTTACAACTGTATAAATACAACGGGACTATGCTTTGGTGTCATTCAGCTGTAGGCTTACATCAATTCAATTGCCTTTTTAAAGATACCAGTCGTCCAAATCAAACAAACAAACCAATTATAAAGATACTAACCAGTTCAATCATTTTTAAATGAATACAAGTGTACAGTTTTATGTTGATCTACATTACCTATTTTCAAATTTTTTTATGCACCTTTGGCTTATTGTAAAGGGATAGCACCTTCGTCACTTCCTGAGAAGACATTAAGGGTGCGGGTTTATCCCAAAGTTACCAGTCTGCGTTAATAAGCTAGATGGTACTTGATGGTTACAAAATGATCTATAAGCGTTCAAAGCGAAAATGTGAAAACACTGGAAATGGGTTTCAACAATTGACATGTCTAAGCCAAATCATTCATTTACGTTTATTGGTAGGCTTTTTGGCACATACCATGTTCTTCATTACATAATTTTTCTCGAGTAAATTAAGAGTTATGTTATTCGAATATTAACCCCTTCTGACGATTATTAGGAACAAGCACACTAATTATTCCAAGGATTAGGATTTAGGATTTTTATACCACTAATAACGGTTGGTCGGGAGGGAGCTGCCTTTCATTCTCAGATAAAGGGGCAACAAAAAGGCTTTATGTCTGCCATGTGTTCATATTACGTCTTGTAATTATCATGTCTTGTCTTTGTTTGTTGCCAGTTGCGTCGATGGTGGTTTCCTTCACACATTGGACCGGTACACCCTTATATGGGTGAACTGACCGTAGGCTAGGGTGTTAGAAAGAGTAGGTACACCTAAAAAAACCGATTGACTAGAATGCTTGTGTTGAGTCGTAAGTATAAACCATATGACCCTGTGTGGTGTTCATATAAAAGCTGTGCTCTACTCTTGCGTCAAACGGAGCAATCAAATACTCAGTTAGACTTTTATTAACATTTTCAAGTTACTTAAAAATATAGTAGCATCCACATTAATGTACGCTTCACCATTCATCTTTCCCCCACTGTCCTCGATAGGTCACCACAAAGTGGCTAAGATGGGAATGACCATTAGTTACACGGTTCATCCCTCCTCCCCACTGTCCTCCACATAATCACCACAGAGACATGAGTATCTACAGTGACTTAAACAGAATTAGAGAAGAATGACCAGTATAGTTAGACGGTTCATCTCCCCTCAACACTTTCCTTAGGCGAATCATCATTAGGTTTATGAACACTAATGCTGTTCTAGTTTCGGAACGATTCTCTAATAATGACTGAATCTGGTGAAGAAAAAACGACAGGCACACATAATTAGCACAGTTTCTAACAGTCTAATCACCATAATTTTGTAAGGATATATAATGGCTCTCTTTATTAACAGTCCTCTATTGGATATGACAGCAAGAACAAAGCTTGAGAGAATACGCGATAAGTTTCGTTATGGATGGTTATATTGCTCATTCAATGTCCGCTCGGGGGGCTCAAAACTTCTAGAAAATATTGCGATAGTAGAAAATACGACACTGGAGAAAAGGTGACTTCGGAAATGTATGTATTATCAGCATGACATTTATACCCTTGTATTTAAGTCACCTTTTGGTCCTATTATTAAATCAACAAAATGCGGCGTCCCAGTCCTTAATAGTTACAAAAATCCCATTAAAGTCTGAAAAGGCAGATTGCGATTTTAATATACATCCGCTGAGTATGAATACCAGGAATCTCGATACACGCTCAAATCGATTTGTTTTGTTTGTTTGATAGGTATTTATTGTCGTACTCTAGGGTATTTCACTTATATGACGACGGATTGTCCACTTCACACTGTACACAGCTTTATTACGGTGGAAACCACCACCGTGATTGTTGGACGCACAACATGTGACGTGTTCATATACCTGATGGTCGAAAGGCGGACTCGAACCCGTGATCGGTAAATCGAAGCATGTTCAGTTCAGGAAGCGCACTCGCTACCATTGAGCCACGGCCGCGGGCCGCTCAAATCGAAGAGATGCCTTTATACTTCCACAAATCTTCACAGATTAATAGTCATTGAACCCAATATTTAAAATGGTCCTGTAATTTCTATCAAAAAGGTACCTGATAATTGAACCTATGTATAATGAGTGTGAGTAATAGCGTGATATCCTTTATGACCCGGAGATCAGCGATAAAATTGGCTTCGTTGAAACAGCTTCATATTTATGTCAATTGGAAAGCAATTCAGGTTGTTAGCATATCTGTTTGAACGACCAGTATTACTGGCTTGTCTCTTTAGTTATTGCCACGTCGGATGGACAGTGTTAAACATTGCTAAATTCCTCGTGGGGCTATGTACCTGGAACGTTCAAAACGGCGTCTTGTAACTCGGATGGAAATCGTCTTCACTAATAAAGAGTGTTTTTGCCTTGCCGGGTAAGGGTTCAAATTTTATATCTTATGACGTAAGTTATTACACTGGTTTCGTTAAGTTAACTGCATTTGAACAGATATAGCGTAATGTATGTATGATTTTTTTTTTGCTAAAGACGATCAAAGCTATGCAACTGCTTTGAGGGAGAGCATCACACAATTGAAGCTCTGTTAATATTGCTAGCAAGTCACCCCTGGTTATCATATCGTAACTTATTTGATCCGGATTTTACGCAGTACCCACAGTTATTTCACTGATAAGGCGGCCTGTCAGCTAAATCAGACGAAGGAAACTATCCTAATCGTATTTTGCTGCAAATGATGAAAAGGCCGGGCCATCAGAATATACAAAATAAAAAAAATCTGCAACAGATCGATTCCTTGTTGCCGCCTAGTTTTAAGACCACGAAGGCAGGAGAAAGCTTCAATTACCCACATGCTATTTTCATCTGATTGTGTCTGTAAATTACATTGTTTTTCAAATTTGCCATGTGTTATGAATACAAATTTAAGAGCAGCCCCCACCTCGTCATTCTTACGGTTTTCGAAAACTAATTGAAAGATTTCGGTTTTAATAGAACATTGTTAATATTTCCGATAAATATGGTATTTTAGACATGACATTGGTGTTTAAATTAACTTATTTTCTATTTGGAATAACGATTTGACAGATTAATGTTTCCCATTTTTAGCATATTGGACTTACGTATTTAATATGATATTTACAATTAAAGAAATATGTGACAGATCTATTTTTACTAATGAAACTATCAAACGTTAAGTAAATAAAACGTCTTCTTCTTAACAATAAAATGTGTTAAACAATGATTGAGAAAGTAATAGCCATTACAATTTAACACTATATCTTTGTGTGGATTGTTCAAGAACGTCTATGCGTTCAAATTATTCCATGTCATTTCTTCCGAAAAAAAACCCTCTTCAACAACGATTCCTCCTGTGATAACCGCTATCAGATCTTGCTACACTGTTAGAAGAACTTGGTTGCCCGACCATAAAAACCTTGGTTGTAGCCCAATAGACCGATCTAAACACGTTCGAAAATAGTTGGTCGAAAAGATCTAAATACCAAAGCTATGCTGTCCATCATTAAATTGATCTTGTCACCAAATTTTGTCTGCTCAAAATGTTACCATGACCAAACGTTTCTTTGTGACTTTTTTTGCCTAGTTTTTCTTGGCTTCAGGTATATGTTTAGGAGGACTGTCAATGACAGCAATCGTCGTCACATTGACATCAAGAGGGAACAATCGTCGTTAGAGTAATGGTCAAGGGGGAACAATCGTCGTCACAGTTATCGTCAAGGGGAACACTTGTCGTCACAGTAATTGTCAAGAGGGAAAATCGTCGTTAGATTTATCGTCAAGGGGAACAATCGCAATCGTCGCCACAGTTATGGTCAAGGGGAACAATCGTAGACACAGTAATAGTCGAGGTGAACAATTGTCGTCACAATAATTGTCAAGTGGGAACACTGGTGGTCACAGTAATTGTCAAGAGGGAAAAATCGTTGTTAGAGTTATCATCAAGGGCAACAATCGTAATCGTCGTCACAGTTATCGCCAAGGGGAACAATCGGCGTCACAATAATTGCCAAGAGGATCAATTGTCATCACAATAATTGCCAAGAGGATCAATCGTCGTCACAATAATTGTCAAAAGGATCAATCGTCCTCCCAGTAATTGTCAAGGAGAACAATCATCTTCACAGCAATCGCCAAAAGGGAACAATCGTGGCCACAGTAGTAGTCGTTGGATCAGTAGTAACTACACAAAATGAAGTCGGACCTGCGTGCAGAGAATACTTTACTTGATTACTTTAACAAGAGGTTAAATCGTTTTTATTTATTTTGTGGAATACAAATCTGTATTGACAGATTCTGGTTTACAGAAAATGCTGACTATCAACTTAAGCATACTTCATGTTGAATGAATTTGAATGAATGACTAACATACTTGTTAGAGTTAACTATTTGGTTGATGTTTATGCAGGTGGACCAAATCACGCAGATTTACTCACATGAACTATACCACATCCCGGACTCCTGGTACCCTAACATGATCGATCAACAGTCCCAATTCATCTACCAATGACACATTACCATCTAGTATAATGTATTCAACACCTATCTACCAAAGGCTAATCAAATTGTCCAAATAAAGCACTTGTTGATATGTTTTGTTTCACTTGTTTTCCTGCTTTACTTGGACAATTTTATTCAACATAAAACCGTTTCCAGGAAAAGGTGTATTGTTAATGAATTTATTTTGTCTACACGTGTGTTGACACGAAGTGCGGCAGATACACAGCTGGTTCTCCGGCTGAATAGTTTAGATGAAGACATAATGAATGAGATAGTTGATTTGGTCCAGACTACAAAGGAAATGAAATGTAAAGTATCAGGATCTTGACATCTTGATTCCAATCGCATTCATGAAATAGCTCCTTCAAACCATCTCGACTACCAACAATGGTATCAGTGAAGAGTGATCTGTCATGATCGGATTTACTAAGACGATGAGCTATTTCAATTGCAGCTCAGACTAATTATTTGGTCTGTCCATAGACGGTGTCTCAGAGATCTCTGGGAAGTTTAAAGGTCATTAGAATACCAGGCTGTTCATTGTATCTCGTTAAACTGATTTCTACAATGGAGAACAACGTATAAATTATCGATGCACAGAAAGTGAGATATGAAGGACCCTCCCTGAAGTAATGCCAACAAGGAATGTGTTGCATTGATTCAACTGTCTGACTAAAACAACCCTATCTACAAACAAACCATTAGCTGGCCAAATACACGCCATAAGCACACGGGTATTGTAAAAAGTTAATTTGTGTTTTTTTTCTTTGGGGTTAAGAATCGCACTGAATGGTATTTCACTTACATGACGATGGTTTGTCCAATGTCCCTTGACTAATGACGATGAAAAACCGGTATAAAGCCACGCGTGATTGCCAGAGCCACATCCTATGACTTGTTGCATGTTAAAGGCAGTTAACACATTTGTTGAATTTACCAGAAAGTTATAAAAAGAGAACACCAACTTCAATTAAAAAATATACACAGGAAAGCAGCACCATGGAGTTACAGAAAAATATATCTTTCATACATAAATTCGTAATTTTTTTCAGGAACATCTCCATCAACTATTAACACTTTGTGCTTTTTCGGCCAATGATTTTAAGCTCATTTTTATATAAATTTATAACATTTTCTATATATAACATAAATTTGATAAAATAATTGTTGATTTCTGGTGCACAAACTCACCAAAATTAATACTATTTGAAAATAAAAATGGTTGCAATTCCATTCTATATTATGGAGATTTGGTTCCAATAACAAAGGTCAAATATAAAAATTGGGATAAAAAGAGAAAGCCGCATCTATTATGTTATCTATCCCCACGGTTGATCTAAAATTCATACATAGTTTCAACTTTCAGTGTATTAGATTGTGTCACAACAATTGGTTTCTCTGAAGTAGTATATTCGATATGCGGTCGAATAATTTCTTGTTACAGCAAAACCAATTGCTGTCCAGAAACCGAAGTTTAAATCCAATTCTTTGTAAGTATTACAACAAATATTGATTCTTTTAAAAGATGCTATTCAATGAAATAATGTTTGGCTTAAGAACATATCAATTCAACAAAAAGCAAAAAAAAAAAAACAAAACAAATGAAATAAAAAATATAAAAAAAGGACTACACATGCGCAATAATAAAATAAATCTGAAGAATTTAAAAGCCAATTATTTCTAATACTTTCAAAGCGAAGGAATAAAAAAAGGGAGATTACGATATGACGCGAAAAGAAACACGTCTTTTCTATTTTCTGGTGGGTAGTCTTGCCTGATTTAACAAAATTTATTTTTCGACACCGATCACCATGTGCACCAGGATATGCACATAATATATTCCACTCGATAAAAAATATTAACAAGAGCATATCAGAACATACTAGTTGTCTATCCTCGCCAAATGTAAATTGTATTGCTTCAGATACACAGTTAAAATATATAGCTTGTCCCCCGCTACTATGTACACTCCTTATCTGTATTGCGTTATGAGTCATTTAGGTGATGCAATATAATTTGCAATACAGCAAAACAATTCGGTCTTTCGTTTGAAATCCATTTCGCCTACCCTGCAGGTTTACTTCCAACTTGATTTGTACTTGAAAATATATCTTTCAAATATTTTATATAATTGACAATTGTATACCCTGGTGAACGGTTCATCTCACACTAGAAATTTTATATCCATATATTCAACTGTCTGAATTAAATACCTATATCTACAAACCAACGATACATTAGTCATCTACAAGTTTAAAAAGCACGAGTTTGTTAACAAGGTAATTTGTTTGTTTGTTTGATTTAGGCTTTAGAGTCGTACTTCAAAGGTATTTCACTTACATGACGATGGACTGTCCACTTAGTGAGCGCACTCGCTAAGCGCTAAGCCGCCGCCAGGGGAGTTGCAACAAGTTGAAGGCAGTTAACAGTTTTGTTGATTGTAAAAGAAACTTATTAGAAGAGAATAATACTAACTTAAACTTAAGAATGAACCCAGAAACCCAGTAACATAACAAATATTTTTCTTATAGATCAATTCGTAAATTTTTTCCACAACAACTTATTTTAAAAAATAAACGCTTTGTGCTTTATTCCAGCCAATGATTTAAATTTTTTCAATAATATTTTATGCTTTTACTCTTCTTAGGATTATTCCATAACTTTTCTACAGCACTATAAAAGGGCTATCATCGATTCATCCAGTAATTTTAGAAATTGACATTTGGGATTCTTGCAAAAATTTGAGGCAAATTGTTGATTCCCACGGTTGATATAGAATTATATCAATTAGAGTATCTTAAGTAGTATATTCGATAAACGTCTGCGAAGAAATTTTTTGTTAAAGCAAAATTGATGGCTTGTCGAGGAACCGAAGCTTAATGTGAACTCTTTTTCGGGCTTACAACATATTAATTCGATTAATATAAGCGTTCTGCACGCGAAACCATCTGACTTTATCGGTTTCTATTATTCTGTGTTAACAGATCTGTGACTGTTTCACCTTCTGGATATATTGGTTTTTACAGTAAGATTTTATTCACAAACAAAACAACAGAATCAATCGAGTGGATTACTTTGTACCAGGTTTGACATAATGGTATAAATTATCTGATAAAGCAACGTCTATTGTGCGTAAGGGATGTATGCTCAGTGATGTGGCGATTAACATAAGTCATGAAGATTGAGTCAGCCATCGGGGAATATCGAATGCATAGGCTAAGAGAAGTACAAAATAAAACCGCATCGAATGGTGAAATACTACCTTCAGTATAAACCTCAAATACTTACGTTTTCATCCAGTTTATTCCTCAAGAACTGTCTCCAATGAAATCAGGTAATTACTTCTAAAAAAAAAAGAAGAAGAAAATTTTTGTTAAAGCAAAATCGATGGCTGTTCAGGAACCGAAGCTTGATGCAAACTCTTTTTGGGGATTACAACATATTAATTTGATTCAAATATGCTTTCTGCACAAGAAACATAACACAGGAAAAAACACATTTAATAAATAATTTATTCCCTGTGTTTTGGGGCTTAAGAACATATCAATTTAACAACAAATAAAACACCCTACTCGTGCGCAATAGAGTAATCTGAATAATTTAAGTGCCAATTATTTCTAAGATTTTCAGTAAGAAAGAATTGGAAATGTGAACAGATGAAAATCAACTAATGCAGAAGAGGATTACCGATATGCTATGAAAAGAAACGCGTCTTATCTGTTTTCTTGTTAGTAGTCTCGCCTGATTTAACAAAATTTATTTTTTGACAGGAGGGTTGGTCCTTGTCAATAAAAGCACTTCATTTCATGCTTAATGTCGCATCGACATGATTATCACAGACACAAAATCAACAGAATAAACACAAAGTATATTTCGCTTGTAAAAAACAACAAACCAGCTCTCCGAGAATATCAGACTATACTAGTTTCCAGTCATCATCCATGCTAAGCCATCAGTAAGTATGAACTAAGTCTTTCTAAATGTTAAAAAGCCAAGTAATAAAAATTGATAGAAGTGATGTTGATGGAATACTATATAAAATCTGAATATCACCATGCTAAGCGGATAAACGCATATTTTCAGGAGAAGAAAAAGATGACACAATGACTGCAGAATTATAAAATGTGACTCGCTATTATACCTGATGGTCGACAGACGGACTCGATCCGTAAACGGTAAATCAAAACAGATTCAGTGTAGGCCGCTGCTCTCGTTACCACTTAGCCACGGCCCCTCAGTTCTTTGCACGTGATGTATATTTCGCCCCACACTGCAATGCACTCCCTTTATCTGTATTGTGTCATTGACACATTTAGAACATACAATAGAATTTGCAATACAGCAAATCAATTGGATCTTTATTTCATAATCTATTTCGCCTACGCTTAGGTCTTATTCCCAATTCATTAGAATCTGAAATATCTATCTATCAAATATTTCAATTATCTTAGAATCCATAGTGACCGGTTCATCTTACACCAGAAATCTTATATCCGTTAGATAACCGTCATAGTTCTTTCTAGCTCACATGTCACTATACATCTCAGAATAATTTATGGACCAACCTTTTATTTCAAAAGTCCAATTCGTTTCAAGAATGTCAGTGACCATATGGGTTATTGTTGATCAACGAAAACACAATAAGAGAAACAAACCGAAATTCACATGAAACGCTGTCTGTCTAAACGTTGCGGTCTCAATTCCTTTCAAGCCTTATGAGCTGTCTCCATTGAAATCAGTTTAAAAAAGACAAAAGATTACAATGCATTTTACATATATTGATATGGTTCCTCAAAAAATTAGAGATCAAACTTCGGACATAGAATTCGTTCGGGAAGGTTAAGTATTTTCATTTATTCCGAGATCATTCCTAAAAATACAAATGACATTAGCTATGTGTATTGAATCGTTCCGGTGAAACCTTTTATTAATCGATTTTAAAATTTCGTACATAAAGCCAACTGCTATGATGATAATCGTCCTGGAGTTATTCCCAAATCAACACATCCTCACTGTTATTTGATTTACCAGTAAATAGATTCAAACACTGTCAATCGGGTTAATATCTAGTAACGTGACGAAAGAGGCAGCTCCATGTTTTCCTGATCAATCAATTAAAGAGTGAACAAGAGAATTGCAATTGTCTGTATACGCATTTTAAAGACGAAATTGTCTGCACAAATGTCAAATATCTCGTGATAACATAATCATAAACAAATCACACTGATTTATCGATATTTGGTCTTTAAACTTTTTATGACCAACATTTTGGTTAAAACGTATTTTACATCTTATACTAGCTGTTGTGCGCTAAGTAACACAAATACCAGAGCAAGTTAATCAAAGAAGATTTTATTTTTGTCTGTTTGTTTGATTGGGGTTTAGCGTCGTACTCAAGGGTATGCCACTTTATTGACGACGGATTGACCAATTCAAACGGCTCTGTCTTATTACCGTGGAAAACCGGGAGGAAACCTCGTGAAAACAACCCCCCGCGATGGCGATGGCCGGAGCCACATCTTGTGACTCGCTCATTTATATGTGGGTCGACAGACGGACTCGATCCTGTGAACGGTACATCGAAGTAGGTTCAGTAAGCTCACTCGCTAACCAGTAAACAACGACCGCGGGTCAAAGACGATTTTGAAAGGAGACACATACAGCGTGTTCAACAGGAAAGGTTCTAGTGTTCTGTAACTGTTTTGTTGCTGTCCCTGTAATTTATCATGGTTTTGAAATCCCAGTTGCCCCTTCCATTATTCACTTTTGATGTGAAGACATTAAAGACAAACAGCCATGGAATCGATTTAACTTCCGGTTTTTACCTTTATCGGTGGCAAATTATATCTTTGGCCATTTTTTAGGCTGACCTTATTTGTCCAGCCACATTGACTAATCATTGTTCTCACTATGGATATAGATCATTGCTGTATTGTCAGCATACGGTCGTCGTGATTTACGCCAGTGTAATCCAAAGTCCCAGAGACGAAGCCTTTTGTCAATAATATTAAAGGAAAACTGTTATCTACCACAAAGCCATTGTACTTGGTGATAGCTAGATCAACAAATGCCCCTTCGAAATAAGCGACATAAAAATGGTTTAGTTAAGATTGATTCATTTCATTGCTTTGGTTGAGCTTTGATCATCAATGGGATTTTAAAGATTAGATCATGCGGGACGACCAATTGATGGATTTTGAAGAGAACAAATTTGCTAAGGCCAATATGACGATGAATATATACCGGAACAATATACGTGTATATATTTTTGGAAAGATAAAGACAGCATATTTTTGTGACTTTATGTCGCGTGTAATTGCTATAACATCACATATTTTTTTATTCAGTAAAGTAGCTCTTGAACCAAGAAAAATGCGTTTCATATTGTTAAGAGTGTTTAGTGTTGCCATTTTTCTATATTCAATCATACGAAATAATACAAAAGTGCCAAATATCCCTGTCCGAACACAGTTTTAAAAAATCCAGACTGAACTTGTAAAACACGCGTCACTTTTATGTTGTCCATAGATGCCGTTTGTGAAATGCGACAAAATCTATAGGATAAACCGTTTTCAAGAATTAAGCAAACTTCTATGAAGAATCATACATAATGTGAAATTCCTGGAAAAGGCATTTAAAAATTGATTATTAAATCCAAAGCACAATTGATGTAGCACCATGTGGTTAAGTCTATTTAAATAGGCCTATTGAGTGGTTAGATATTGCAATGGAATAAACACTCATCATTGGGACAGCAATTTAATGCATGAACAATAAACCAACACAATGTTAGCAACTATATTAAAAATATACTCACCGCAAAACTATTTATTTAAAGGTTCAAATTTAACTAATTGTAGTAAGAAATTCGGATTCTATTTTCTTTGGATGTTTCAATTTACCTAAAACGGCTGAAATATTTGTGTTCTTTTTTTTAGCCCGATGTGTCCAACAAGACTCTCATCACAAGCCGTGAATTAAAAGCTATGACGTTAGTAGTAATTGATTGTTGACGATACTGAAGCCAGACTAATCTATTCCCAATAATGCAACTACTTAATTTCCACAACTCTCCGTCTCAGGAGAGTTTGTTTGGAGTATAACTTTGCTGCATTGCAAACGGCCTTGAGCACGGCGTAAACAAAAACAAACAAATCAATCAATTATTAATGCCTATTAATAAGTACATGTAATCGTCATTAGATTTTCAAGCAATAAATCTATTTAAACTGAGCTAGATTTGTGCAGGGTGTTTTGAGAAACATTCAATTTCTTTTAAATATCTGATGTTATTTCCTAAAAACTTCAGAAGTTTAGTCGTTGTCGCCTAGAACTTAACAACAGCGGGACAGACATAATAATTTGTACGACCCTGAGGATAAATAAGCGCATTTAGTCTGTTATCCGATAAATCAATGACCATTATTTCGTAATATGTTTCTCAAGACTGATACGATAGGTCAATAATGATATGGACATTATGTGGGGAGAATCACGTAGCTCAGGTTAAAAGGCTGGGGGAAGTAGATAGCAATTTCCTTTGTCTCATGGCACGAGTTTCTGAATAACAGTGTTCATTGTTAAAACTAAGGTTAACCAAAAACCATGCAAAAGTACCGCAAATCACAAATCAGCATTTGATAAATAATTTACTTGAATATTATACGGCAAAATAGCGCAGATTTTGGATGTCGAATGGA